>JADRCD010188701.1:40075-52591 GCA_019843815.1 Montemys delectorum | reverse complement strand
CTCTCTCTCTCTCTCTCCCCTCTCTCTCTCTTTCCACGCTACTGCCCCCTCTCCTTCTCCTAATTAAACCTCTTTACATGGAACTGTTTGGACTCAAAGTGTGGTGCTTTCTGACGAGATCAAAGCGGCCGTTCCTAACACCAGAGACATAAGTAGCAGGAATTGCCTTTTCTAACATCAGTGATAGGGGAAGTTCTTGGTCCTGTTGAGGTTTGGTGCCTCAGCATAGGGGCATGTTGGAGGGTGAGCCAGAGTAGGTTGAGTGGGTGGGGGAGCACCTTCATAGAGGCAAATAGGAGGGAGGAGAGGGAAGTTGTGGGATTGTGGGTTTGTGGAGGGGTAACTGGGAAGTGAGATGTCATTTGAGATACAAACAAGTGGAATGGTTAACAGAAAATAAAAATAAAACACATTTCCAGTACTGAAAACACTAAGTTGAATTAGCACTTTACAAGAGTCTTTAAAGCAAGTTGCTCTTTAGCAGACTATACTTAGCACAGTAAGTCATTCATTTTAAATGCTTTCAGTTTGAAATCTCTGTGGGCATAAAAAAATGATCATAGATTAAATTCTAATAATTTAAAGATGACCACAAACACAGTTTTAAAACTATTAAATAAAATCAAATACAGTGAAGCTAATAAAAAAGAAAGTGAGGAAGAGCCTTGAGTACATGGGCACAGGGGAATTTTTTCTGAACAGAACAACAGTGGCTTGTGCTGTAAGATCAAGAATTGACAAATGGGACTTCATAAACTTGCAAAGCTTTTTGTACTGCAAAGAACACTGTCAATAAGACAAAAAAGCAACCAACAGAGTGGGAAAAGATCTTTACCAACCCTATATCCAATAGATGGCTAATGAATAATATATACAAAAAACTCTAGAAGTTAGACTCCAAAGAATCAAATAATCCTATTTAAAAATATGGTTTAGAGCTAACTAGTACCCTCAGAGCTTCCAGGGACTAAACCACCAACCAAAGTGTGCACATGGTGGGACTTATGGCTCCAGCAGCATGTGTATAGTGGAGGATGGCCTGGTCGGTCATCAGTGGGGGGAGAGGCCCTTGGTCCTGTGAAAGTTCTATGCCCCAGTACCCCCAGAGCTCCCAGAGACTAAACCACCAACCAAAGAGTACAGATAGTGGGACTCATGGCTCCTGCTGGAGGTACTGGTTGGTTCAGATTGTTGTTCCTCTTATGGGGCTGCAAACTCCTTCAGCTCCTTTGGTACTTCCTTTAGCTCTTCCATTGGGGACTTTCTGCTCAGTCCAATGGATGGTTGTGAGCATCCATTTCTGTGATAGTCAGGTACTGGCATAGCCTCTCATGAGGCAGCTTCTGTCAGTAAGTACTTGTTGGGATCTACAATAGTGTCTGGGTTGGGTAGCTGTATATGGGCTGGATCCCTAGGTATAACAGTCACTGAATGGCCCTTCCTTCAGTTTCAGCCCCCAAATTTGTCTCTGTATTTCCTACCATGGGTATTTTGAACCCCATTCTGAGAAGGACTGAAGTATCCACACTATAGTCATCCTTCAAAGGAGGAATAGATACAGAAAATGTGGTACATGTACATAATGGAATATTATTCAGCTATTAAAAATGATGGATTCATGAAGTTCTTAGGCAAATGGGTGGAACTAGAAAATATCATCCTGAGTGAGGTAACCCAATCACATACCACACATAGTATGTGCTCACTGATAAGTGGATATTAGCCTAGAAGTTCAGCATACCCAAGATACAAATTACAAACCATATGAAGCTCAAGAACAGCTACTGTTTTAACAACAGCAAGTGTACTGGCTAGTTTTGTGTGTCAACTTGACACAGGCTGGAGTTATCACAGAGAAGTGAGCTTCAGTTGGGGAAGTACCTCCATGAGACCCAGCTGTGGGGCATTTTTTCAATTAGTGATCAAAGGAATGATGCCATCCCTGGGCTGGAAGTCTTGGCTTCTATAACAGAGCAGGCTGAGCAAGCCAGGGGAAGCAAGCCAGCAAGGAACATCTCTCCATGGCCTCTGCATCAGCTCCTGCTCCCTGACCTGCTTGAGTTCCAGTCCTGACTTCCTCTGGTGATCACCAGCAATGTGGAAGTAAGCTGAATAAACCCTTTCCTCCCCAACTTGCTTCTTGGTCATAATGTTTGTGCAGGAATAGAAACCCTGACTAAGACAGCAAGGAAGCAAGTAAACAAATAAAAAATGAGGAGCATGTGTTCACTTGACCCAATATACCCCAATAAGCAATAGCATAATAATTTACTTCATTTATCTAGATTTTATCAATATTTGAATGATAACTTGCTCATGACACAGAAACAGGAAAATGTAAACAAATTGCAAATAGTTCATTATGTGATGAAAAATAAAGCTCACTAAATAGAGAAAATAAATATTCTGTGACACATAGATGTTTCAAATGGTGGACTGCATGTAATTACTAGAAAGAAAGAATAAGAATTAAAATCCCTAAAATTTCAATTTCCCTCTCAAGAATTCTAAACATAAATATTTATTCTTCAAGTTTCTGGAAGGAGATTTTCTAGCATCTGGCTATTAGCTGATACAAATCCACATGAGTTGTTATGAGTTAGCCATCATAGTGTTAGAGTTCAGTTTTCTATAACTGAGCTATTTCCTTAGGTGCTACAGTTATTTTTCTTATTATTTTCTTCACTTCTTCAAAATTTTCATGAGGAATTCTAAAACACAGTTCTTTGCATAACAAGTTGAGTGCTTTCTACATACAGTAAAGGAGAAGAAAAACAGCTACAGAGAATGGATTCATGGGCATAGCTGTCATTTTCTAGGCAGTCTAAACAGAATCTACTTTTGTTGTACCAGTTTATTCCCTCAGAAGATATGCTTCACCTTCCATATTGAACCTACAGCAAAGTAAGGCACAAGTTTCCTACAATGCACAAGTAGCAGCATTGTGGTGACAATGCTTTTAGGTACCATAATCATGGTTTTGTTTTCTGAGCTCTTGAAGGACATTAAGGACTAGCTATTAGCTGCCCTGTGATTACTCAGTAAAGACTGTAGTTTTGTCAGGCATGGAATCCTCAACAAAGTACTTTCCTCCTAATGCACTCAAGTCAACTCTTCTATTACCTCAAGCATTACTCACCATGAAATCAAAGCACATGTTTTATCAAAAATTTTAGTACATCAGAAAAACTCAAGACTATCTCTTCCTAAAGAAACAAAATATGATCATTTCTTTTTAGTCAGACAGCCTAGATTTGGAGACTTGTACTTAAATCTTCACAGTACATGTACCTGGAATTGAGTGTGGGATAAGAGGGAATTAAAAGGAAGAGTGACTGTCCACATTGAAAATTCCCTGTTGTATCAAGGAGGAATCTACTGTTACCAGGAAATATATTGCTTCTGTGGCCTGCATTCCAGACAAATGACTCCTTTCAAGTTTATACAGGTAAAATATCTAATTGACATAAAAGATAAAATCTCATAACTTCATGGGACACAATCATCTTATTCTCTTTAGTATTGCAGGAGATGAAAACAGACAGTGAATTCTAACAGTACTCATCATGGTAATGTTAGTCCCCTCAATCAGGAGCTGCTCTCAAGAATCTAGAACAGTCATTTCCACATCAAATTATTCCTATTTTTATTATTCTACAACTATTCCACAATTGCTATTCAGGAACATTACCTTAAGTAGAGGACATCTAAAATGAAAGAAGAAAATTCTCAAGAATTATTATGAGGGAGAGTAGTCCTCTGGATGAAACCTGAAACAATTTCTTCAGGACAGAAAACTAAGCCTTGAATAGAATGAAATTTAAAAGGTTATCCATTAATGGATGGAACTAAAAAATATCATCCTGATTGAAGTAATCCAATCACAAAAGAACACACACTGATAAGAACTCACTGATAAGTGAATATTAGAAAAATTAAAAAATTCAGAATACCCATGATAAAACTCACAGACCATATGAGATGGATCCCCAGGTGGGGCAGTCTCTGTATGTCTATTCCTTCAGTCTATGCTCCATTCTCTGTCCCTGTATTTCTTTTAGAGAGGAGCAATTCTTGTTAAAATTTTGGACATGAGTGAATGGCCCCATCCCTCAGCCGGGGGCCTTTCCTAACTTCTGGATATGGTCTCTACAGGTTCTCCACCCCTTTGTTGGGTTCTTGCTCTGGGTCCTGGGAGGCTCTGCTTTTTCTGGAATTTGGGACTTCCTGGTAGCTACTCCTAGTTCCCCATTCCCCATTGCTATACTCCTCTGTTCAATTTCCTGACCCTTTCTACATCACACTTTCCCAGACACTATTATTGATACCAAGAAGTACTTGCCAACAGGAGCCTGATATAGCTGTCTCCTGAGAGGCTCTGCCAGGGCTTGACCAATACAGATGCAGATACTTGCAGGCAACCATCAGACTGAGCACAGGGACTACAACAAAGGAGTTAGGGCAAGGACTGAAAGAGCTGAAAGGATTTGCAACACCATAGGAAGAATAACAATATCAACCAAATAGAACCCCAGAGCTCCCAGGGACTAAACTACTAACCAAAGAGGACATATGGCTCCAGCTGCATATTTATCAGAGAATGACCTTATCTGTCATCAATTGGGGGGGCCTTTGGTCCTGTGGCAGCTTGATGACCCAGTGTAGAATAATGCTAGGGCAGTGAGGTCATGCATGGGAGCACCCTCATAGAAGCAGGGTGAAGGTTGATGGCATAGGGGGTTTGTGGAGGGTAAACCAGGAAAAAGGAAAACAGTTGAAATGGAATAAGTTGCCTTGATTACTTGTCTACCCCAGTAGGTCTACAGTATCAGGGTTAAAAGCCTGATCATGGACAAGAGGCATTATGACTTCAAAGGGAGTTTGTGCCTCCTGGGTATTCAGTCAGTTGTTGGCATCTCCTAACTCAAATGTGTTCCAGATTGGTCTCTGCTAAGTTTGTGGAGAAATCTACATGCTTTCTTTTTTCAGGCATAAAGTGTCCTAAGAATTATTTCATTATAGCCAAACTAAATTGAACAATGCTTCCTGGCCCCAACAATGTTCAAACTAATCCTAGTCAGTGCTCAGCTGATTCTTGGCCTGGAATTTCTCAAGAATGTTACCTATTCAGACAGATTGTCTCCAGAGAGGGAAAAAGACAAAATATTAAACTTTACTGACAACAAATGGCAAACTATTTCACATATTGGAGAGAAGTTCATTGGCTACCCTGGGAAATTTGAAGTCTGTCACAAATGCCCCCAGAAATCACTCCCAGGGCTAAAGTAATGTATTATTCATGAGAGGTTAGCTAGAAGGAGACCCCCTGGTGCATACTTCTGACAACCTAGAAGAATTAGATAGTTGGGTGTTTGCTTAGGGCTGCCAAGGTAGCCCAGTGGGGAAGAGTACTTCTTAAGGAATCACTTACACCTGGCTGTTTGATCTACTGTCTTTGATGTGACTGCTACCTGCTTAAGTGATCTCTGACATTCACCCTGTTTTCTGTATACTATTGCACTGGCTGGTTTTGTGTGTCAACTTGACACAGGCTGCAGTTATCACAGAGAAGGGAGTTTCAGTTGGGGAAGTGCCTCCATGAGATCCAGCTGTGGGGCATTTTCTCAATCAGTGACCAAGGGGGTAGGGCCCCTTGTGGGTGGTGCCATCCCTGGGCTGGAAGTCTTGAGTTCTATAAGAGAGCAGGCTGGGCAAGCCAGGGGAAGCAAGCCAGTAAGGAATATCCCTCCATGGCCTCTGCTTCAGCTCCTGCTTCCTGGCCTGCGTGAGTTCCAGTCCTGACTTCCTCTGGTGATCACCAGCAATGTGGAAGTAAGCTGAATAAGCTCTTTCCTCCCCAACTTGCTTCATGGTCATGATGTTTGTGCAGGAATAGAAACCCTGACTAAGACAAATTGGTACCTAGAGTGGTTCTAGAGGAGCAGAAGTATAAGGATGAATCTTTTAAAATTCTGGAGATGGGTTGAGAATCCATCAGCTCCATCAACTACTGAAACTTCTCCAAATCCTTTCCCTCCTGGGAGCTCAGAGAATTCTAAAGACCTATGGTGACAACTATATTTCAAGCTCAAAGAAGCTAATGCCCTTGATTATCTTGATGAATTAGGGAATGTGGTGTACAAAGCTTTCAACAAGATGGAAAAGAAATTGGAAAATAATTTTGTTGGTTGATTGCTCTTACCATCTCGAGAAAAAAATGATGAAGGAAAATAAGTAGTCGTGTGATAAAATTGAAAGGCTCCAGATAAATGTAAATGATCTAAAAGTTGCTCAATGTGTCCTTGAAGATAGTCTCTCTAGCAGCCATAGAGTTCAAGCTGCAGAAAATCAAACTGAAGCTCTCTTTATAAGGTTGGCTGAATTACAGTAAAAATTCAAGTTTCAGTCTCAGAGGGTGTCAGTGGTTAAAGTAAGGGCATTAGTTGGCAAAGAATGGGATCCTATATCTTGGGATGGGGATGTGTGGGAAGACCCCATTGAAGTTGAGAATTTTGAATCTTCAGATTCTCAAGGGTTTGCCCCACCTGAGGAAGTAGTACCCTCAGCCCAACCCCTTGAATTAATGCCTTTCCCACATGAGGAAGTTAATCTCCCAGAGTCTGATAAGACAACAGTGACTTTCACTGAAGAAAATGCCAGACAAGACAATATTGATGTTCCTCAAGGCCCACCAATAGTTTCTTCTAGACCTATAACCAGACTCAAGGCAAAACAGGCCCCTAAAGGGGAGGAAGAAAGTGTAGTCCATGAGGAAATTCAATACACTACTAAGGAGCTTAATGAGTTTGCTAATTCATTCAAGCAGAAGTCTGGAGAATATATGTGGGAATGGATTTTAAGGGTGTGGGATAATGGTGGAAGGATCATAAAATTAGAACATGCAGAATTTACTGACATGGGCCCTGTGAGTGGAGATTCTAGATTTAATATGGAAGCTTGCACAGTTACAAAAGGTGTCAGAAGTTTGTTTGAATGGTTGGCTGATGCATTTATCAAAAGATGGCCTACTGAAAAGGAGTTAGAGATACCTGATATCCCTTGGTTTAGTGTTGATGAAGGGATTTTAAGGCTTAGGGAAATTGCAATGCTAAGAGTGGATACGTTGTGTAAAACCCAATCCTCCACAATGGGAAGGTCCAGAAGATATGCCCTTCACCAGTCCTATAAGACGCAAACTGGTAAGAGGGGCACCAGCACATTTGAAGGGTTTTGGTTTTGCCCTTTTCCTTGTGCCAGACCTTAGGGTTAGAGAGGCTGCTGCTCAATTAGATGAATTAAATTCAATGGGTTTAATTGGGCCCCAAGGTAACAAGGGCCAGGTGGCAGCATTGAATCTCCAGAGACAAGGTGATTATAGTTATCATAATGGACAGCGTAGACAAAACAATGTTTATAATGATATAACCCATAATGGTCAGCACAGGAGAGATGAAATTTATAACGGCATGACTCATTTGGACCTTTGGTCCTGGCTAATCAATCATGGTGTTTCCAGGCATGAAATAGATAAGAAGCCCACTACAAATGTGTTTGATCTGTATAAGCAGAAAAATTCTCAAACAAAGGAAAGAAGAGCAACAGTGGATCGTAGCAAAAGACAGTCTCGGCCATTGAATCAATTTCCAGACTTGAGCCAGTTTGTAGATCCAGAACCCCTTGAATGAAGGGGTGGCCAGGTTCCTCTGAGGGAGGATCTTGATAAGATACCTAAAAGTTATGCTGTTAACCTTTCTCCAGTTCTTCCCCAGAGGAACCTACGGCCTTTTACAAGAGTAACTGTACACTGGGGGAAAGGAAATAATCAGACGTTCCGGGGTCTATGGGATACTGGTTCTGAATTGACACTGATCCCAAGAAACATTGTGGCCCTCCAGTTAAAGTCGAGGCTTATGGAGGAGAGGTGATTAATGGAGTTTGGACTGATGTCCGACTCACAGTAGGTCCAGTAGGTCCCCGAACACATCCCGTTGTCATTTCTCCAGTTCCAGAATGTATAATTGGGATAGATATACTCAGAAATTGGCAGAATTCTCACATTGGTTCCCTGACCTGTGGAGTGAGGGAAAGGCTAAATGGAAGCCTTTAGAGTTGCCTCTGCCAAAAAAAAATAGTGAATCAAAAACAATATCATATTCCTGGAGGAATTGCTTAAATTACTGCCACTATCAAGGACTTGAAAGATGCAGGGGTGGTGGTTCCCACCACAGCTCCCTTTAACTCTCCTATCTGGCCAGTGCAGAAAACAGATGGATCATGGAGAATGACAATTGATTATCAAAAACTAAATCAAATAGTAACTCCAATTGCAGCTGCTGTACCAGATGTAGTTTCTTTACTTGAAATAATTATAACATCTCCTGGTACCTGGTATGCAGCCATTGATCTGCCAAATGCCTTCTTCTCAGTACCTGTCCATAAGGACCACAAGAAGCAATTTGCTTTCGGTTGGGAAGGCCAGCAGCATACCTTTACAGTTTTGCCTCAAGGATATATTAACTCTCCTGCCCTGTGTCATAACTTAATTAGAAGAGATCTTGATCGTTTGTCTCTTCCACAAAATATCAGAGTTGGACTACAGACTGTAAGTTATCAATAAATTCCTTTACTACATAGAGACTACCATAAGTTCTGTGACTCTAGAGAACCCTGACTAAGACAAATTGGTACCAGCATAGTGGGGTATTCCTGTGACAACCTGACCAAGTTTTGGGGAGGATTGTGGAAGGACTTTGGAACTTTGAGATAGAAGAGCCACTGATTGTTAAGAACTCTGTGGGATATTCTGTAGGAGCTTGGAAGATCATGTTGAGAACAGTGCAGAGATGGAGGCCTGGCTTGTGAAATTTCAGAGGGAAGATTAAAGACTCTTATCAGGGCCATGTTGTTTTGATTGTGAAGATTCTGTGGTCTGGTTAGCTGGGGCTGAAGTATCAGCTGTGATTAACAAGATAATAGAACTACTAAAGTGAAAACTTTGCATTAATGGGACTATTGATGCTGGTTAGCTGGAGCTAAGAAATTAGCGGTGATTAAGAAGAGACCAGCATCATTGAGGTGACATCTTCTGGGAAGTGTTTTCTGATAACACAAAGAGGTTGTGTTCCAGATATAGCCAAGGTTGTACCTTGTGCTGCAATAGGACTTGGTAATGTGTAAGAGTCACCCAGGTGGTACAGTTTTGACAGCACAAAGGGGTCATGAAGAGCAGCTGAGACTCAGCACAGTGAGAAGCCATGGAAGGCCATTGGTGAAGGTGCAGCCTCAGTTGCAATTGATGGCCCAGGACTGAAGGTGTCATGCAAAGGAGTTGAGGCTTGGCACCGTAAAGACAGTCAATGAGAGGCTATTGGTAAAGCCTAGTTACAGCAATGTTTTGGGCATGTCAGTACCATGAAGTGACCACCAAGGACAGCAGGAGCAGTGGAGTACATGCATCTGAAGCCCAGAAGACAAGATGTGTGCTACATAGGGCAGAGCTAGAGAAGTGACCAAAGCTCTTAGAGGAGCCCAGAAGATCGTGAGTTGGATCCCAGACATTGCTTTTGCTTTTGATTGTGACTATGCCCTGGTATTTTTCCCTCTTGAAGGAAGAATGTATTTTAGTGGAGCCCGCAGTTAAGAGACTGAATTTTAAAAGAGATTGGACATTTTAAATTGATGGAACTTTTAATATGCAAAGACTGTAGGACTTTAGATCTTGGGGATGAATAAGAAAATAAGGTCTGAGGCTTCATAGTGACATGTTTGTGTGTCAAGTTGACAAGGGGTCAATTGTACTGGCTAGTTTTGTGTGTCAACTTGACATAGGCTGCAATTATCAAAGAGAAGGGGGTTTCAGTTGGGGAAGTGCCTCCATGAGATCCAGCTGTGGGGCATTTTCTCAGTTAGGACCAAGGGGGTAGAGCCCCTTGTGGGTGGTGCCATCCCTGGACTGGAAGTCTTGGGTTCTATAAGAGCAGGCTGAGCAAGCCAGGGAAAGCAAGCCAGTAAGGAACATCCCTCCATGGCCTCTTGAGTTCCGGTCCTGATTTCCTCTGGTGATCAACAGCAATGTGGCAGTAAGCTAAATAAACCCTTTCCTCCCCAACTTGCTTCTTGGTCATAATGTTTGTGCAGGAATAGAAACCCTGACTAAGACAACTATATAAGCCTGATTCTTATTTTGTGAAAATACATTCAGGCTGGGCTGGTGTCCTGAGTGAACCTTGGGCACGAACTCTGCAGCCAGTCCCACAACACCCAGAGGAAGCTGCACTCCCAGGCCCTCTGAATCTCTCAGGATTAGAGGTGGGGAGGACCCAACATCTGTGCCAACACCTGGAGTAACTGGGACCTGAAGGACCAGGCACAAAGGAACTCCTCCAGCAGAGTGGCTCGGGTTCCTTCTGGTCTCTCTGGGCTGGTGTCCTGAGTGGACCTTGGGCACAAGCTCTGCAGCCAGTCTTAAGACAGCCCAAGGAAGCTGCTGCACTCCCAAGTGCTCTAACAAGCCCAGGATCACAGGATCCCAGAATCACAGGGTCACAGAGACTGCCTGACTCTGAGGAGTTCTGATACAACCAGGATCACAGGAAGGACTCACTCCAGTCAGAATTAGCAAGGGCAGGTAGCAATAGAGATAACCAGATGGCAGAGGGCAAACATAAGAAAATAAACAAAACAAACCAAGGTTACTTGGCATCATCAGAACCAATTTTCCCACCATATCCAGTCCTGTACACACCATCACACCAGAAATGCAAGATTCAGATCTAAAATAACTTATCATGATAATGACACTAGACCTTAAGAAAGACATAAATAACACCCTCAAAAAAATACAAGAGAACACAGGTAAAGAGCTAGAAGCTCTTAAAGAGGAAATACAAAAATCCCTTAAAGAACTACAGGAAAACACAATCAAACAGGTGAAGGAAATGAGCAAAACCATCCAGAATCTAAAAATGGACATAGAAACAATAAAGAAATCAGAAAGAGAGACAACCCTGGAGATACAAAACCTAGGAAAGAAATCAGAAGTCTTAGATGCAAGCATCACCAACAGAATACAAGAGATACAAGAGAAATTCTTAGGGGCAGAAGACACCATAGAAAACATTGACACAACATTCAAAGAAAATGCAAAAAGCAAAAAGCTCCTAACCCAAAACATCCAGGGAATCCAGGACGCAATGAGAAGACCAAACCTAAGGATAATAGGTATAGAAAAGAGTGGAAACTCCCAATGTAGTGGGCCAGTAAATATCTTTAACAAAATTGTAGAAGAAAACTTCCCTAACCTAAAGAAAGATGCCCATGAACATACAAGAAGCCTATAGAACTCCAAATAGACTGGATCAGAAAAGAACTTCCTCTCATCATATAATAGTAAAAACACCAAATGCACTAAACAAAGAAAGAATTTTAAAGGCAGTAAGGGGAAAAAAGCAAGTAACATATAAAGGCAGTCCTATCAGAATTACAGTGGACTTTTCACCAGAGACTATGAAAGCTAGTAGATCCTGGCAGATGTCATACAGACCCTACAAGAACACAAATGCTAGCCCAGGCTACTATACTCAGCAAAACTCTCAATTACCATACAATAAAATATATCATTTATACATTGTCTCCTTTTTAACTAATGTGCTGTGCAGGGAGAGAGAGAGTTCCAGGCCTCAACACCAGGCTCTGACTTGGTGCAACAACTGGTGGAGGATGTGAGCAAACAAACCCTAGCCCTACCCTAACAGAACAGCTGCACTACTAAGTTTTCCTCATCCCCTTTGTTTCCTTTCATTCCCAGACTCCAGCAGCATCCAAAGGCATCTGTGGTATCCAGTGGTTGGGAACCTATGTCCCTGGCTTCCCTGCAGGCCAAGGTACCAACAACAGCTGTCTTGTTACCTATACCTCCTGCTTACTGGGACTCTGTCGCCCCCTGGACTGAGATAAAGTGAGCAGACAGGCACTTTGCTCTTTCCTGGTCAGAGCTCAGCATCTCTGGCCTGAGTGGTAAGTCACACTACCCTATTAACCTTTTCTTCCTTGGCTGCCTGAGTGATTGCACCCGGCCTGCCAGTTTAGTAGTAGTGCGGCTGCAAAGAGTGTGCATCTGCGGGGCTGCTGAGAAGGCTCAGTGGTTAAGGGCACTGACTGCTCTTCCAAAGGTCCTGAGTTCAAATTCCAGCAACCACATGGTGGTTCACAGCCATCTGTAATGAGATCTGATGCCCTCTTCTGGTGTGTCTGAAGATAGCTACAGTGTACTTACGTATAACAATAAAAAAAAAATCTTAAAAAAAAAAAGACCAGCTACACAAAACAAAGACAATAAAATAAAAGAAGAGCCAGACAATGTGATCCTGCGTAAAGGAAAGAAATGCTGGTAAAACAAAAGCAGAGTGCAGAACAGAGCCTAACACATAGGACTGATAGGACTGATTACTTTTAAGAGAGAGAGAGAGAAAGAGAGAGAGAGAGAGAGAGAGAGAGAGAGAGAGAGAGAGAGAGAGA
>JADRCD010188701.1:0-40065 GCA_019843815.1 Montemys delectorum | reverse complement strand
AGAGAGAGAGAGAGAGAGAGAGAGAGAGAGAGAGAGAGAGAGAGAGAAAAGAGAGCATCTGCTTCTGAAAGGGCAGTGAGGCCTGTGGCAAGTTCCACAGAAGAAAAAGCATTCTGTGCTAGAGAAACATGGCCTGGATACCCCCTGTCCCCCGTGGTGTGGCACCAGGATAGCAGGCAGACATAGGCTGGAGACAGAACCACTTAGCTAAACTGAGAGTGAGGCAGTTCAAAAACTGAGCACTCCTTTCTCTCTCTCTCTCTCTTCCCTCTTCCTCAGCAGGTTCCCACTGCATGGACCCCTGGCTCTGTCTTCCCTTTGTTTCCTTTCAAAATGGTAGAGAACATCTACTCTTTATTCTTCCCCCAGACCACAGTGTCTCCTCTGAGCTCTGAGCTGCTCATCCTACCTGCTAGCTAGCTAATTTGCAGCACACTCACACTGGCTATCAGGCTGTAGCTTCAGCTAAAAAGCCTGTCACTCAACCCTTAATCTTTTTTTTCAAGGTTAAACTTCATTTCCTGCTTTTCAAGGAAAAATAAATGGGGAACCCAGAGCCTGCTTGCAGGACACAGCACACCCATGTAAGCCTACCAAAACTGCTGCAGCAGAGGTTTTGTTCGATTGCACCTCCCATAGGAATAACTAAATTTCACTTTTCAACCCAAAATCTTCTTGCTTCTCCATTTAAACATTTATTTTTCTCCCTAACACCAGCGATGTATATCCAAAATTTTTCAACTTGCTTAAGATTTCTTAAGTCATCTAATCTACTTCCACAGGTCAAATCAACTATGCTGACTACCATCATTCAACCCTTAATTAACAACCGATTTCCTTTCACAGGCAAACTGTTACTGCTTATCCTAGAGACATAATTTTTCTTCCTCAGCCACATGAAGCAGACTTTAAAGATTCCTTCCAGGACTAAATCCCTCACAAACCCTTGCTTTCTAAGTTCCTAACAGTGCTCCCAAACAAACATTTGCAGACATTCTTCTGCTAGAGTCCTGCTCTTTTGTCATAATTTTTCTACAGGTTTACTCTATGAGGGAGGACAATGTCTATAGCTACAAGATCCCTCAGAGACCACACTGACTCCTGGGGCCTGCAGACAACAGAGCAGCCTTCCTCCAGATGGCTCATCTGACTGAAAGCTGCTTAGACACTCCCTGAACCCAACAGAGGACAGACAACAACTTGGAACCTTCTAGCTACAAATGACTCTCTTGCCAAAGCCAAATGGCTTCTGAACTTGAGGGAAGTTATCTGATAGTAAGGAAAACATATCTATCTAGAATTAATTAATTGCTGTTTAAAACTGATGTTTTTACCCTCAAACTGTATTATCCATGGAACAATTGATTCTATAATCTCTGGCTTTGCCTAAATTTCTCACCCTCTGGCTTAATTGTGTTACTCCTCTGTCCTTTATGATTTCTTCTGATATTTCCACCTCACCCAAAATTTTCACCACAAATGACACAATCACTCCAGGGCCCCTATATTTATCCCAACATAGTAGACAGTTATTTTAATTACACCTCTCTCTTAAAAACAGAAAGGGGGAACTGTGGAGCAGTATGGGGCAGTGGTCTGCTCAGGTAACTTAAACTCAGTCGAGTATTTGGTTATGAGCCCTGGGACCCCGTGTAGGCAATTTCTGCTTGCAGGGGGTGGAAGGAACTTGGCTATAACTGCTGAGTATTTGGTTCCCATTATAGTCATAACCCCTCACAGCTGCACCTGCAGGAGATGTGTGCTCTGACAGGCAGAGAATGCCCCAAGCTCCCAGCATTCTAACTGGACCCTATCTCTAGTCATCTGACCACAAGCCAGACATGCTATGCCCCATAAAATAAAAGGGACAGTTTCCCCCCTCATCTCTCTCTTGCTCTCACTCTCTCTCACTCTTTCTCTCCTTTCTGCTCTCCCTTTCTTGCTCTCTCTCTCCTCTCTTTCCTGCTCTTTGTTCTTCTCTTGTGACTTCTTGCTCCCTTGATTTTTTCCTCTCCTTTCTCTCTCTCTCTCCATCCTCTCCTTTTCTTCTCTCTACTTGGCCAGCCTATTTCCTCCTTCCTACAATAAAATATCTCATTTATATATTGCCTCCTTTTTAACTAATGTGCCATGCAGCCACAGGTCAACATGAAGGAGACAGAGAGCCATCTGCCTCAGCAGCAGGCCCCTGCCCCTGGTACAACAGGAATACATCCCATGGCCAGGCAACAATCCCTGAAACTTTAACTGATCCTATAATGTGCTTGCAAACAGGAGCATAGAATAGCTGTCCTCTGAGAGTGTCTTCCCAACATATTATTACTAAGTCAGATGCTTAATGCCAAACATTAGACGGAGCTCATAACCAATACGGAAGTTTTAGAAGAAGTGTTGAAGGGTAAGAAAGGAATGGCAACCCCACAGGAAAACCAACAATGTAAACTAACCTGGACCACTTGGAACTCCAAGAGAAAGAGCATACACAGGGTAGTCTTGAGGCCTTTGGCTCACATGCAGCAGAGGACAAACTTAGGGAACTCTCTCAGAGGCCAAGGTAAGCAGGGAAAGTAGGAAGACCACTATGAGGGGGTACTGGGAGTGGGTAGCATTTGAGATGTTAATATATAAATAAATTTAAAAATTCTACAAGTATAATCATTTTTGTAAGATGGTTCTGAAGCTGAGACCAAATTAAATACACTGTTATCTTTATAATATCTTTGCCATATTTATTAAATTTATCATGTTGCTTTGCTTTCAAATGCATAAGACAATGATGCACAGTCTTCTTGTTGAGGAACTTAGAAGTCTATCATGAACAGGATGATGGGAAAACTTAACCATTAACACAATAATGTCTTCTTCCAAATCAATGTGGTTGTGATTCAGTTTCTATCCCAGACAATTTAGGAAGAGTTCATTCATTAGTAAATGAAACCATTTGATAATTAATACAAATAACTAACAGGATGGGAAAGGAAGCAAGGGTTCTGGATGGGAAAGAGAACAGGGAAGGGAAAAGGGGAACATGATTAGATATTGGGTGAAGGAATGGGACTGAAGCCCGTAAGGCCAGCAGAAATAACAGAAACAGGCAACCTTTGGTTGTTGGAGGTGTGGAGACCCTCTAGAATGTTCCAGAGATCTGAAAAGTGAGAGACCCTCACAACTCAAAGGGAGGAACCCTAGATGAAATGGGGAGAAGGATCATGTAGAACCCACTTCCAGTAAAAAGACAGAGCATGAAGAGAAGGGATGGGGTTGCTATCTCATAGTCAGTCTAACCCAGAATTGTTCCTGTCTGAAAAAAAAAAACTTTTGGGACAAAAATGAAGAAGAACATGAGGAAAAGGAGGTTCACAAAAGGCCCAAATTGGCATCCAGTTCAAGGGGAGTCCCCAAGGTCTGACACTACTACTCATGCTATGGTGTGCTTACAAAGAGGTGCCTGTTAGGACTGCCTTCTGAAAGGCCCCATAAGCTGCTGGAAGAGATAGATGCAGACATTTACATCTAACCAATGGATAGAAGCTGTTGACCCTCATGGTTGAATTAGGGAAAATCTGGAAGAAGCTGAAGAGGAGGGTGAATCTTTAAGAAGACCAGCAGTCTCAACTAACCTGAACCCCTGAGATCTCTCAGACACCAAGCCACCAACCAGTCAGCATACACCAGCTGATATGAAGCCCCAAACATATACAGGAGAGGAATGCTGTGTCTGGACTCAGTCAGAAAAAATACACCTAAACCTCAAGAGACTCAACGTGGCCCCATGGAGTAGGGATGTCTGGAAGGGTGGGGATGGGTGAGTAGGGACACTCATTTTTTAATTAGGTTTTTCTTATTTTATTAGATAGTTTTTTATTTACATTTCAAATGATATCCCTTTTCCTGGTTTCCCCTCCAAAAAAAACCCTATTCCCTTCCCCTTGCCCCTGCTCACCAACCCACCCTCTCCTGCTTCCTGTCCCTGGCATTCCCCTAACCTGGCGCATAGAGCCTTCACAGAACCAAGTGCCTCTCCTCCCACTGATGACTGACTAGGCCATCCTCTGATACATATGCATCTGGAGCCATGAGTCCCACAATGTGTACTCTTTGGTTAGGGATTGAGTCCCTGGGAGCTCTGAGGGTACTGGTTAATTCATATTGCTGTTCTTCCTATGGGACTGCAAACCCTTTCAGCTCCTTGGGTCCTTTCTCTAGCTCCTTCATTTGGGACCCTGTGCTCAGTCCAATGGATAGCTGTGAGCCTCTACTTCTGTATTAGTCAGGCACTGGCAGAGCTTCTCAGAAGACAGACAGACAGAAGATATGTGGGATGTGGAATAGTCAGAGGGTAGACCAGAATGAAGATACAGTCTTTTTAAATTTAGTGTCAAACACCCAATCCCATTCATTTTCCTGTCCCCTTTTACCCATCCTCTGCCCTTGCAAACCTCACTATCAAAAGCAGTCATTGTGGAAGCTGGAGTGTGTCACAGTGTATTCCTCAGTTTTTTCCACTCTTCTTTGCAAATGTTCATGGCAATGGGACATCTATCTGGTTCAAGGCCTTTGGAATATGATATACTATAAATACAGGAACCTTCTTGGGACTATTCTCAGATATCCTGTTTTGACCAGTATCAAGGAAATCCTGCAAATTTAGATATTTAGGTCCAGCCTAGTTACATGTTATAGCAATTCACTGATTGAGTAGGCCAACAAAAGCCTTGCATCTGGGCCTGAGCTGGCCAGCCTGCCAGCCCTTCTGAACTTGTCCATCCAATGCTACTTCAAACAAGGGGCACAAAGAGCAACCAGCTCTCCTAACTTTGTCAAAATGACCCATCCAGACCCCCATTTTCTTGTGCAATTCCCAAGATGAAAACTGATCCAACTTTAGATGTGCACATGTGTCCTAGAGCATAACTCCCAACAGTCAGACCCTCTTGGTTCATGTTTTTCCTGTCTCAACATACTACAATAGAGAAGTTTTTAAGTAATGTGCACAATACCAAATGGTATCTTGTTTCCCTCATCTCTCTTCTCTCTTTATATATCAGTCACTGTTATAGCTATAATCACATCTGTAGATATTTTACCAGTTCTTTCTGTAAAGGTACTATTCTGAGAGATTTGTAAACTTCTTCCTATAATACTCTAAGTATTATAATACTTTTATTTTTGCTTTGGTTTGTTGGGTTATCATTGGTATATCTCAACTAAACACCTTAGACTGCAAAACAATATTATCCTGTAAAATGATTCATAAGGAGCAGAATTTGAGGAGAATAAAATTACAAAGGGCACACAAGAACAGCAGATAATATAAAACAAACTTAATTGGAGAAGATTTTGTTTCCAGAAAGAAGTTAGGCAAAGCTATAAAACTGCATAAACACACTTGACATGCACATGACATGACAAACAGAAGTAATTATCATGAACACAGTGTTAATGAAGAGATAACTGATCAGTCACAGGAGATTCATTGCTAAGGTAGGACAAGAATATTTGTTGGATAAATTACTTTTAATAGGAATATAGAATAGGAGTGTGGCACAAAACAGAGACAATTTATTTTCCACTACTCTCATGCTTTGATTGACCTCATAGAAAGTATGGGCAGACAAGGAAGTGGGAATAAACTATACAAGCTACTACTTGGCAAAGAGGAGTAACAATTTAACCTTGACTCTCAAACTTGTATTGGAAAGAAATACTTCTGGAGATCTTGATGGGAACAGAAGGATGATAAGTAAGTGTTATAAGCTAGTGTTATATTTCTAGGGCATTGGATACCATATGTGATACTGTCTTCAATGTTTACAGCTCAAATTTTTCAGATCATCTTATGTGGCCAAGTGAGAACTGTTCCTGCCATAGCAATTCTTAGGGGTGGGCGCCTAAAGAAACTGTAATGTGAAGTACATCCCCATTCTCCGTCAGAAATTAAGTCCCAAAGTGACTCATCCTCATTTCAGATGATGAATCACACAAATATGAGACAGTAATGATGCTTCAGAGATAGAAACATATTTCTTGCACAGAAAACAGAAGCGGCTGACTCATAGCACAAATTAGGGAAATTCCAGCATGCCTCTTCTTTGCTGGGATTTTATTTGCTCTGGGTGCCACAGTATTCTGAAGCAATACCAGTCTTTCTTCTCTGGAGCAGTTTGTTTTCAGGATTTGTGTATATCAAGCTGAAAGCTGGACAATAGCCAGAAGCCAGGCTTAAAAAAACCTTGAGTGCAGTGATGTTAATTATTAACTCTGATTGTCTCTATTTGGAGGAGTGTGTACATTCAAATAGAATATGGCTTAAAAACCAACCAGGAGGGAGATCTCAACCCAAAAAATGAAAATAACAGCCCTGAATTAATCTTGTTCAATTCTCCCTAAGTTGCTAATTGATCTGTGTCTCCTCCCTGTATGTTTTAGTGGAAGAAAGGAACAGGAAGATTTAAGACATTGAAAATATAATTTACCTTGAGCTCTGCCTCCAATTAACTATACAGAAAACAACATGTGGTGCTTGGAGCATGATTATGTACCTGGCTACTTGTTCTAGGTTCTGGCTATCTCTAATAAAACACACCTTTCTCTCTGTGCCTTTCTGATTATAACTCTAGGCTACCAAGTAAAACTTGCTGCACACCTGTGTCATTTTCCCCAAGTACTATGATGATATACTTCAATTACTCCATTATATAAGCTATTTATGTATATTTCAGTATTTTACACAAAGGGTGTTTATAATAACTAACTGTTAGCTTGAATTTTATGCTTAAAGACATAAGTCTCTATAATATTCTAGAGGCCAAAATTTTTCTTTCATTCTAAGTATAATCACCGAAGTGAGGAAAGATTTAACTCATTTACTAAACTAAGAAAAAGAAATGTTGGAGTTTGAGCTTTGCCAACAAACCCTCCAACTATTAATAATACTGGGTTGTGCTTAGACAGGAGACTAGCATGACTGTCTTATGAGAGGCTCTCTCAGCAGCTGACTGGGACAGATACATATACTTGCAGGAAACGATTGGACAGAGGTCATTACCCCTATGGAAGAATTAGGGGAAAAAATCAAAGGAGGTGAAGGGGATTGTAATCCCATAATAAAACAACAGTGTCAACTAACCCAGACACCTCAGAGATTTCAGAGACAATGGCACCAACCACTGAGCATACATGGACTGGTCTCTGGCCCCCAGCAAATATGATGTAGCAGAAGACTGTCTTGTCTAAACTCAATGGGAGAGGATGATTCTAATCCTGGAGAGACTTGAGGTTCCAGGGAAGGGGGAATGTTGGGGGTGAGATGGGTGTAGTAGGTGGGTGAGGGAACCCACTCTCAGAGCCAAAGGGGAACAGGGATGGGATGAAGAATGAGGAACTGAAAACAGGAGCAACATTTGGAAAATAAATAAAGAAAAAAAATTAAACCAAAAAAGAAAAGAAATTTTAAATTGGCTTGGCATATGTCTTAGTCAGGGTTTCTATTCCTGCACAAACATCATGACCAAGAAGCAAGTTGGGGAGGAAAGGGTTTATTTAGCTTACTTCAACATTGCTGTTGATCACCAGAGGAAGTCAGGACTGGAACTCAAGCAGGTCAGGAAGCAGGAGCTGATACAGAGGCCATGGAGGGATGTTCCTTACTGGCTTACTTCCACTGGCTTGCTCAGCCTGTTCTCTTATAGAACCCAAGACTTCCAGCCCAGATATGGCACCATCCACAAGGGGTCCTACCTCCTTAATCACTAATTTGAGAAAATGCCCCACAGCTGGGTCTCACGAATGCACTTCCCCAACTGAAGCTCCCTTCTCTGTGATAAATCCAGCCTGTGTCAAGTTGACACACGAATCCAGCCAGTACAGCATACATCCCTTTTATTTATTTTTTTCAATATCTCACATTAAGAATTAGGTAAAGTAATGATAACATATCACCCCACTTACAAAATATATATTAGGGTTTATGTAATAAAGTATTTGTGTATTATGCATTTCTCCTTTAAAACAAGATTGCTCAGCTACAATATAGCATGAAATGATACAACATTTTTAAGAAAAAATTCCCTCAGTTTTCACACCATGTTTAAAAACTTTACCAGGCTTAATGTAATCACAACTGAATGGTGGGAAATGTCCAAGTAAGAACACAGGAGAAAACCTTGGCAATTCCTTGGTTTCTCCCTCTTCCAATTACATCAAAGTTTTCCCATCTCCTTGAGCTTTAGTGTTTAGCTTCTACTGAAAACTGTTCCAAATTTTGAATTAGTCAGTTAACACTTTCCTTCTATTCATGAACAACAGTATAGCAAAGTATAGGAACTCCTATTAGATAACATGAGAATTTCTGAATTTGTGCTTTTCTTGTATAAACTTATTACAAAGAAAAGCCCTTGGGTAAGGCTCTGAAAAATAACCATATCTACTTCACTGCCTTACTTTCCTATTTCTTCATTTCTCTCTCTTTCTTCTCTATAGCAACATACACATACTAATTCCTAACTTTTTATCAATGAGACATTATGTGAGACATACAAATGTCTTACTTTGGTATTTATTACTAATGCAGTACTTCCATTGTTGTTTGTGTTTATAGAATTGTCTGTATGTTTTATCAATTGACCATTAGTCTTATCTTAATTTCTTTCCCTATTAGATGCTCCAGAAGAAAAAATAGTTGGACAGAATAATACTACAGATGACACTGAAGAACACTAAATAATATGTTATATATATGACTGAAAAAGTTTTGTGATTGCCATGAGGAATTCAGATAAAGATGTATAGCTACAGACATGCATATGTATAAAATAATTACTGTGAACAGAATGCTAATGAAGAGATACTGTTCGGTAAGTGGGATATTATTTTTTAAATAATGACAAGAAAATCTGGATGGTAATTTTCTTTAAATGAAAATATGAAATACTAATTTTATACCATGGAGAAGCAATTGATTTTCTAATACTCTCATTACTTTCCTGACCTCATAAAAAAAGAATGGACAGAGAAGGAACAGAAAAAAATCTGTAAAAACTAACATTTACCAAAGTGCAATGACAATTTATCCATGACTATATAACATAAATTGGTAAAACAGAATGTCTGAGACCCTTGTTGGCACTAGAATAATAACAAATAAGACTGCCAGTGTTATTTTTCTTTGTTTTGAGAGGACCTTATTCAACAAGTATGAGAATAATATGTGAAAATCCTACAACTCAATGGGATGATATTGTCAGTGTGCCAGGTAAGAACTCTTCCTGCCTTTGCAGATATTACAACTCTGAGTGGGAAAATATCCTGGCAGTTGAGAGCCAAAGCATACCAGAAAGTCAGAACACATATCCACTATGTATAAGAAATTTATCCAAAGGAAAAGACCTAGGAGAATTTTTGCTACTGTTAAGGTTAGAACCAGGAGAAAACTGATCAGAAAACAGGGATTATATAACATTACTTGGGGACAGAGCTTTCTGGAGATTTTCAGAATGGGAATTAGTGAATTTTCATTTTCGTTTTACTGAACGTCCTTTTTCTTATTAACCATTTTATTCGTTATCTCCCTTCCCAGTTACCCATCCACAAACCCCCATCTCATCCCCCTCTCCCACTCCTGTTTGTCTCTGTGAGGGTGCCTCTCCACCAACTCATCCACTTCTGCCTCACCACTCTAGCATGCCCCTTATGCTGGGACATCAAGCCTCCAGAGGACCAAAGGCATACCCTCCCATTAATGTCATCTTCTGACACATATGTAACTGGAGCCATGGATGATTTCATGTATACTCTGGTTGGTGGTTTGGTCCTTGGGAGGTCTGATGTTCCAGTTAGTTATTATTGTTCTTCCTATTGGGTTGTGATCCTCTTCAGATACTCCAGTCCTTCCCCTAGCTCTTCTATTAAAACCCTATTAAAAATGGAGTACAGAGAATTCTCAACTACAGAATATCAAGATTTCTCTTTTTTAAATTTTTTTATCAGATATTTTCTTTATTTACAATGTCTCCTTTCCCAGATTCTCCTCAAAAAACAAACAAAACAAAACAAAAACAAAACAAAACAAAAAAAACCCCACTAAACTAAAATAAACTAAAATAAAATAAAAACTAAAACTAAAACAAACCCTATTCCCTCCCTCCTCCCCCTGCTCACCACTCCACTCCCTCCTGCTTCCTGGCCCTGGCATTCCCCTACACTGGGGCATAGAACCTTCACAGGGCCAAGAGCCTCTCCTCCCATTGATGAGCGACTTGACCATCCTCGGCTATAAACATGCTGCTGGAGCCATGAGTCGCACCATGGTTGGAGTTTTAGTCCCTGGGAGCTCTGAGGGTCCTAGTTAGTTCATATTGTTGTTCATCCTAAGGGGCTGCAAAATCTTAAGCTCCTTTCTCTAGCTCCTTCATTGGGGACTCTGTACTTATCGAATGACTGAAGAACACATAAGAGAATGCTCAACATCCTTAGTCAGAAGGGAAATGAAATTCAAAACAACCTGGAGATTCTACATCATACCAGTCAGAATGGCTAGGATAAAAAACTCAGATGACAGTAGATGCTGGCAAAGATGTGGAGAAAGATGAACAATCCTCCATTTTTAGTGGGATTGCAAGTAGATACAACCACTCTGGAAATCAGTCTGGTGGTTCCTCAGAAAACTGGAAATAGTTCTACCTGAGGACACAGCTATATCACTACTGACCATTTACCAAAAAAGCCCTGCAACACATAACAAAGTCACAGGTTTCAAAATGTTTATATCAGCCTCATTTACAATAACCAGAAGCTGCAAACAACCCAGATGTTCTTCAAAAGAGGAATGAATACAGAATGTGCGGTGCATTTACACAATGGAATATTATTCAGCTATTAAAATCAATGACTTTATGAAATTCTTAGGCAAATTGATGAGCTAGAAAATATCATCTTGAGTGAGATAACCCAATCACAAAAGAACACACATGATATGTACTCACTGATAAGTGATTCTTAGCCCAAAAGCTCAGAATACTCAGTGTACAATTCACAGACCACGTGAAGCTCAAGGAGAAGGAAGACCAAAGTGTGAAGTAGTGGATTTTCAATTCCAGACCTTGTACTTTTCCTCTGTAGTGCTTTGGTAGGTTCTGGATGCTAGGGCAGATAGAGTGTTCTGTGAGTGGAACATGGTTGTTGGCAGTTTAGGGACAGAGGCTGGATACTTGTTTTTCCCAAGCAGTTTAAGATTCTCCTTTGTTTATTATTAATAAACAATAAGGGGTGGAAAAGGGGATGATGGCTAGCATTTAACCACTTCTTTCTAAAGTCTTCTCCTCTGAAAGCCCTTGTGCTATGCCCTCCATTTATTCAGTAAGAAAGACCAACAGGTTGGATTTCTGTCCTCAATCTTGAGGAAGCAGAGACCTGAAAAGGAGATAGGGTTTATATTAATTTCATTGGAGCAGAGATTTCTGGAAATTTCCAATGTTTTAATTTCAGAGCCTATTCAGTAGGGCAGGGCCTTGGTCTAGTTGTTAGTGTAGTTAGAATGTTCTATGTATACAATCTAGTGGTTGGGTTTGAACAGAGACAGGGACTGGCCAGTGGTGTGCCTCAAAGTATTTAGAGATATAGAAATTCTTCACAATGGGCTCCCCAATGGAATGTCACATTCAGCAAATGACTGTTCTCTTAGAATTTTATTTTTTCTGAAAGTGAATCATACCCATTGAAGATGATACAGGACTCTAAGACTCACAAAAGACCTGCCATATCTTAAAACAGAATCAGTGGCTTCAGAGGCACACACATTTCTTGCACATTAGACAGGATTTCATAACTCAGAACTGTAATCCTGTGAATCAAATAAACTATTTCTATTTTTTTCATTGTCTTCCTCTCCTGTAGATTTTAGGAACCGTCTTCCTTCTCTTGAGCACCTCATAGGCAGGTTTTGGTGATACCCAAAATGAGTTGAGTTCTTAATATAGCCAGAAGCTTGACTGGAAAAAAAAAAAAAAAAAAAAAAAACCTCTCACTAGAGACAATTTTGTTGGCTCTCCTTGTATTTGAATGGAGAAGTTTTTGTACCCAAAAATGAATGTATTATGAACCAGTCAGGAAAGAGCTCTCAAATGTATGAGAAAGCAAAAGCTTTATGATCATGATCTCAACTGCTGATTCATCTAATCTCCCTCCCCTCAGAGAAACTAGAAAGTGGAAGACAGGAAAAATTGTTACTTATCTTAAGCTCCCTTTTCAATTAGCAGTACAGCAAAAACAGTCATTAGTCCCTGATTGCTGATCATGTATCTGGAGTCTGCAAGCGAATACATGTATAGAAAATGCCTAATTTCTGCATGCAATTTTCTTATTGTGACTCTGTTCAACCAAGTGAAACATGCTTTTGACTATTTATGACATGATTGTGTCAGGTGCCACAACTTCTATGGTTATGAGAATGAATTAAACCAGTATATAATACATTTATCTCTATTTAAATGTCCTCCAAAATGTTGCTTTGATTGTACAAGGAAATGTTGGGTCTAATCCCTTTGCTCGAAATATAGAGGATTAACACAGAATATCTCTCAGTGATATAATGATAAAGAAATAATTTAGAAGATATATATTAGACATGAAATTATATATGTATATATATATATACATATATATGCAGATTTTAATGTGTGTATGCATTTTTATGTTGCATACATTTGTACATTCAGATTGCTAGGTTAGGACAATTTATATTATTGTTTATTAGTAACAATTTATTTTTATAATATAGTTTATGTAAATCAATATTTAAATATTTTATGATTGAAAAAATATACCCAATTCCCTATCCTTGAATGTCTACACCCACAGTATTAGTATAACTATTTCGCCTAAATTCATACACTTCCCCATTCTTCAATAACAACTGTTATTTAAGGCATCTGTGAGTAAATGGATATTAGACCACCCTATGTCCAAAAACTTCATAATACTAGGTCCTCACTTAGATGTATTCATCAAATTTCACTCCAGTAATGGAATAGGAAGTTAAGCGACTATAGCAGTAGACACTGGGTCAGCACAGGCTCAAAACAGACAGAAATATTAATACAAGGAAAGGAAAGTAGACAAAAAGTACTATCTTTAATCAAGCCACTATTTATAATTAATAGCTGCTGTATAGAAATGCAAAACTCATTTTTTCCAATGGAGTGATATTAGTTATATCAACCAGATTCAAGAGTAGGACCTAAAGAATGGAACATAGAAAGCAGATCCATTTTTGTTTCATTGTTCTCCTCTGAGTAATTGATTCATTTTATTTTTGTACTTTTTTCCTTTCTTGAGTGTTTTATTGGTCACTGTTATTTTGTTGTTATTGCTGGAGGGGGTGAGACAGACACAGAGATAGTTATCGTGTATAAGGGTAGATGAAATTTTATTAGTAGAGAAACAGAAAGATCTGCAAGTAGTTGGAAAAGTGAAAAGACAGTAATTAAATATTGTGTAAGAAAATATTAAATAAAAAGAAGAAATATGAATATATATTGTATGAAAAACATCAAATAAAATACAAAGTAAGTTTATATTCTAAAAATACAATCAAAACAATTCAACAGACTGAAAAGTTTTTATCCTATTCTGTTGTAAATATAACCTAAATTATATAGGAATAACTTAACATACATAAAGAGCTCATGTAAAACACTACTATACTAGCACAAGTAATGATAAAGGACTACATGATCATTTCAGTGTTCAGTAAAATAAAATAAAAATCTTTGAAAATCCTTAGCTAATTTCATGTTTTGAAAAAATAATTCAAATAATCGTTACAAAAATGAAATTCCAAAAACATGGAAAACTAAATATCTCAGTATATCTGCCATTTTAGAAATCATCTGATACTTATTGCTACCACTTCCATCAGACATCGTCCCAGATGCTGTGTTCAGGGTAGTCATTAGGTAAAGTAAATACTAGACTTTTTGTTCTTAAATATCAGATAATGTACAAGGTTGTATAACATCTTCTCACATAAATATGAGACTAAAGAAAACTAACAGATTGGGAATGGGGCTGGAAACAAGTAGGGAATGGGAGAAGAAAGGAGACAGTGGACGAGAAAGTAGGGAGAGAAAGCTAGAGTGAGGAGAGTGGATTGTGGAAAGGAATACAGGAGGAATAGATAAAAATAAGGGGCACTAGAGGGATATTGGAGTGGTACTAGGGAAACATAATACAATAAAAACACTGTATATCTATTTAGTGTGTGTGTGTGTGTGTGTGTGTGTGTGTGTGTGTGTGTGTGTGTGCTCTAAATGAAAACAGCAAATAATGGGTCTCAACAGGCCATTACTTTTCACCAAACAAAGCTTCCAGGGCTGGAATTGTTTTACATTTTTAATTAAGCTAATGGATCAAAATGGCTGCCATAAATAGAACAGAAATTTCTAAACAACCCAAGTTGTTGCCAAGACTACAGGGTTCTCTCCCCAAATTGAGACCAAGGCCCCATTGTTGATGACACTCTTTAGAATTTTCACTAAAATTGAAATATCAAATCAGTGCCTACATAGAACTTACACTGCTACATTGCAGGATATTTGGCAATGTACTAGGTCCTTCTCACATGTACTATGACTTTCAAGGGTACCTCTCTGCCTTTCTTCTTCCTCATCATCCTAAGGTTAGTAACCTAAAATTCTGCAGCTGTGTCTCCTCCCCAGCTATTGGATCCTGGCATCTTTATTTACCAATCAGAATTAACTGGGGATGTTTCCAGAAGCTACTTGTATATCCTGTCCTGCAAACAGGTTTTGGAGAGCCAATTAACATTAAAACACAGTTACATTGAGGTAGGTACTAACTCCTTGCCAGTATTGTTTAGTATAATAATGCTATAGACAGATTTATTTTATATTTAAATTTATTACATTTTAAAGGAGACTGACTGACTGAATTAAAAATGAATAAACAAATAAATAAATCAATGTGTAAGCACTAGAATACAGGCTAATATCTGAACTCTCATTTATACCCACTTATATCTACTCAGAGAGATAAAACCAAGTATTCCAGAAAGAGTGAAATTAGTTACATCAAGTAGGATAGGCCTCTTGTTCAGCAGTACTTGATTAACAAATAATTTGACTCCATAGTTTTCTGAGTTTTTGAGTATACTGTTACATGGACACAGTTTGGTGTTCTTTTTTTTTTTCTTTTTTCTTTTTTTGTTCTGTGTTTGTGTAGTTTTTTTTTATTGTTTGTTTTGAATGTGGTTTTATTTTCCTGATTTTGGGGGATCTGTTCTATATTGAATTATCTCTTTTTCTGTTTTTTTTTTTTTTATTGCTAATGGACATAAAGTTGGGAGGAAAGTGGGAGAGGATCTGAAGAACTTGAGGAAGTGGAATAATATCATTGAATATTTGAATTAAATTGTTATTTGAAAAAATGAAAATTATAATATACAATGATATCAACCAACTAGTCCTCCCCAGAGCTTCCAGGGACTAAACCACTAAATAAACAGTACTCATAAAGGAACCCATGGTTCCAGCTGGTTATGCAACAGAGGATTGAATTTTATGGCCTCAATGGGAAGAGAACTCCTTGGTCCTGTGGAGACTCAATGCCCCATCATTGGCAAATGCTAGTGTGGTGAAGGGTGAATGGGTGGGTGGGTGTGTTAGGGAGCTCTCATAGAAGCAGGGGAAAAGGGAAACGGGTTAGGTAGTTTGCAGATGTGAAACCTGGAGGGTGGATAACACTTGAAATGTAAATGAATAAAATAACCTATAAAAACTTGCAAAATATATTTCAGTGTTTAGATATCTTTTGTAATTAAAAAAAACATGACAAGTCATAGAAATATGGTTACATATAGAAATGACTTAAGTAAACCTGTAATAAATGAGAAAATATAAAATTTTGATACAATTTTAAACACAAGCAAGCAAAAATGCTAGTCAGTAATCAAGAGATTTTACAATACCACTAGCTAAGTGTGGTGATCTTCATCTGTAGTGATCCTCTTATGATGATGGGAGGATGCATGGTTTTGATAATGAACTTGAAGTCTCAGATGGGAGTACATTGAGACTCTATATCAGATATATATATAATATGCATACACACACACACACATACACACACACTTATGGAAACACACACACACATACACACACACACACACACACACACACACACACTAAATAGATATACAGTGTTTTTATTGTATTATGTTTCCCTAGTACCACTCCAGTATCCCTCTAGTGCCCCTTATTTTTATCTATTCCTCCTGTATTCCTTTCCACAATCCACTCTCCTCACTCTAGCTTTCTCTCCCTACTTTCTCGTCCACTGTCTCCTTTCTTCTCCCATTCCCTACTTGTTTCCAGCCCCATTCCCAATCTGTTAGTTTTCTTTAGTCTCATATTTATGTGAGAAGATGTTATACAACCTTGTACATTATCTGATATTTAAGAACAAAAAGTCTAGTATTTACTTTACCTAGTGACTTCCCTGAACACAGCATCTGGGACGATGTCTGATGGAAGTGGTAGCAATAAGTATCAGATGATTTCTAAAATGGCAGATATACTGAGATATTTAGTTTTCCATATTTTTGGAATTCACTGGAGTGAATATAACATAACATGCGCATACTTTAAACTACAAATGAAAGTATATTTTAATATTTCATAATCAAACTTAAAGTAAGGGCTGAGAGGTTTTCCAAAGAATGGTGTACAGGTTAAAGAAATGTTCAACATCCTTAGTCACCATGGAAATGAAAATCAAAACGACCCTGAAGTTCAATCTTATACTTGTCAAAATGCCCAAGATTAAAAATGCATGTGATAGAATATGCTGGCAAGGATGTAGAGTAAGAACATTTCTCCATTGTTGGTGGCAGTGCAAACTTATATAAATACTTTGGAGACCATTTTGACTGTCTTTCAGGAAACTGGGAATAATAATTCTACACAAGACTCAGCTAAACCACTCCTGAGCATATACCCAAAAGATGTCACACTATACCACAAAAACACTTCTCACCTATGTTCATAGAACCTTTGTTAGAAACTGGAGTCAGCCTAGATGACCCTCAGAAAATGTGGTACATCTACACAATAGAATACCATTAAGCTATTAAAAAAGAAAGAAATCATAAGTTTTGTAGGGAAATGAATAGAACTTAAGAACAATAGTCTACAAAATGTACCAGAACAAAGATGGAGCAGAAAATGAGGGAATAGCCATGTTATGACTTCCCTAACTTGAGACCAATCTTACATGAAAGAGCCATGCTAACATTGTTAATGATACTCTGCTAGGCTAGCAGATAGGAAACTAGTATAATTATTGCCTGAGAGGCTTCCTCTAGCAGCTGATGGAAATAGACACAGAAACCTACAGTCAAACATCAAGTATGACACACAAGGAGTCTTTTGGGAGAGTGGGAGTTAGAAGTATGTAAGATAGAGAGGTCAAGGCCACCACAAGAAGAACAACAGTGTTAACTGTCATGGGACAATTGGGACTCTCAGAGCCTGAGCTACAAACAAGGGAAAATGGAGGCACTTTACCTTTACTCCTTACACGTTTATAGCAAATATGATCTTGGTCTTCATATGTGTTCCCTAAGAAGTGAAGTGAAGGTTGTGTTGGTGTCTCTTCCCTACCATTGGATTCCTATCCCCTACCTGGACTTCCTGTTTTGGGCCTCAGTTGGAGAGGACGTGCCTAGCCTACTCAGACCAGATGCCTCAGGGTAGAGTGGTAACCAATGGGACTTCTCTTCTCCTAACAGAATGGGCCAATGGTGGGGGAAGGATGTATTAGGATGTGAGTAGTAGCAAGAGAGGGATAGAGCTGTCATAAGGAAGTCAATTGAATAATAAAATAAAAATAACAGAAACTATGCATTTCTTCTAAAAAGACAATATATGACTGTTGAAAGAACAGGAAAATGCTCTAATCCATATAAAAATAAACTAGTTAGTGAAGTGTTTCTATATAGTTTATGAATAAGTACAATAAAATTGCAAATAAAACCTAAGCCATTTACATAATATATAGATAACGATATCTGATCTAGTAATAAAAGTTTTTCATGAAACCTTTCCTATTTAATTTCCTTTCCTTTTTATGCAAAATTGCCTTATGCTAAAATCATAACATTATTTTTCAAATTCTTTTTTCCTGATATCTGGTTCCATAAATAAAATTGTATTGTTTTAAATGGAATTTTTTTTTTTTTTTTTTTTTTTTGGGTTTTTCAAGACAGGGTTTTTCTGTATAGCCCTGGCTGTCCTGGAACTCACTCTGTAGACCAGGCTGGCCTCGAACTCAGAAATCCGCCTGCCTCTGCCTCCCAAGTGCTGGGATTAAAGGCATGCGCCACCATGCCCGGCTTTAAATGGAATGTTAGTAGAGTAGGTAATTCTTTTGATGATCTGGCTCTTATACCAATAACCTGAGTAAATCCTTGTGCTATTAAAATAGGAAATCAGTTTAATTCAATGTGCTAGCTTGATTCACATACAAGACATTGGTTTATAATTCTGTGGTATAAAAACAAGTTTTCAGTACTGACAGCATTAAATTGAATTAGCACTTTACATGAGGCTTTAAAGTATGTTGCCCTTTAGCAGACTATAATTGGGAATAATATTAGTCATTCATTTTAAATGCTTTCATTATGAAATCTCTGTATATATAAGATACAGCTGTCTCCAGAGAGGCTCTGCCAGATCCTGACCAATCCAGATGTGGAGGTTCACAGACAACCACTAGACTGAGCACAGGTATCCCAATGGAGGAATTAGGGGAAGAACTGAAGGAGCTAAAGTGGACTTATCTGTCTTCAATGGGAGACAAGGTCCTTGCTTCTCTGAAGGCTTGATGCCCCAGTGTAGATGAATGCTAGGATGGTGAGGTAGGAGTGGGTAATTGGGTGGGAAATCACACTCATAGAAGGGTAAGGGGGAATTGGATAGTAGGTGTGCAGAGGGAAACTGAGAAAGGGGATAACATTTGAAATGCAGATAAAAAACAAAAAAGACATTGTTTATGGAACAAATTCCAATAACCTAAAGATAATCACAAACACAATTTTTAAACTACTGAAAATATCCATACTCATTGTAAATGTTCTGATTGATTCACTAGAATCTTATAACTATGACTAAGCCCCAAATTCAAATATTATTTACAGGTTAGGACTGTACTCCTCCAAAGCACAGATAGGTGATACTTTGTCCTATGGCCAAACAATTTAAAATTCATAAGGAAATCCATGAGAATCACCTTTGAAAGAACATCCTGAAATACACAGTTGAATTGAGAGCTTGATATGTACTTTCTTTATTTGAAATAATTATAACTATGATATTCTCTATTGTTATATGCTTAAAAATATACTTCAATGGAATTAAATTTACTCCTCAATAATCAGCAATTAAGCCAAGGATATTGGTATTTGACTTTTGTATCCTAGCATAGGGTTAAAATCATGTGGATCTCTGTGAGTTTGAAGGCATCTCAAACTACATATGGAGTGCTACATCCTAGGCAACATGGTAGTTTTTTATTAGATATTTTCTTTATTTACATGTCATATGATTTCTCCTTTCCCAGTTTCCCCTCCAAAAAAAAAAAAACCCAAAAAACCAAACCAAACCAAAAGAAACCAAAACAAACAAACAAAAAGAACAAATCTCTGTTGCCTCCTCCCTCCCCTTGCTTGCCACTCCACCCTCTCTCACTTAGTGGCCCTGGCATTCCCCTACACTGGGCACAGAACCTTCACAGGGCCAAGGGCCTCTTCTCCCATTGATGACCAACTTTGCAATCTTCTACTATACACATGCTGCCATAGCAATCAGTCCCACCATGCATACTCCTGTGTTGGTGGTTGAGTCCCTGGGAGTTGTGAGGGTACTAGTTAGCTCATATTGTTGTTCGTCCTAAGGGGCTGCAAGCCTTTCATCTCCTTTGGTCCTTTCTCTAATCATACATGTGGAAGTATACATGCATGTACTTGTTCCTGTGTGCACAGATGTGAGATGTGAACACAGGTATGTAGTAGAAAGGGGTCAAGTGGTCAAGATTATATGTCTTTCTACTTCAACTTCCCCCATATATTTTGAGACAGTGTCTATCATTAAGTTCAGATCACTATAAACTTATATGAGTAAATTTAATAGATTAGCTAGTCCATACTGGGATTACAGATAGACAAGGTCCTTCTGATTTTTTTCTTGTTTATACATACGAAGATTTAAAGGACCTGAACTCAAGTTCTTTTGCTCAAAAGCATGCATATTTTAGACTAAGTAAAATACCCAGTTTTGAGCACATATATAAGTTAAAATAAAATAAATTACTAAAAAAAAAACCAACAACAACAGTTATAAAAAGATGAAGTGTATATGGGAAATAATATATGCACACACATAAATTTGTGTATATATATATATGTACATATATACATATATATATTCATATATGTATATATACAGAAACTACCACCCTCTATGTTTATGCATATAATATATGTATACATACTCACACACAGACACATATACACATGCACATATCTAGAGAGATATATAGATATATACATATATACATATAGATATGTATATATATTGAAGTGAGTAACAACAGTGAATGACAACTGTAATTGGTTTTCTCACTAATACAGTAAAATAATTAATTCAAAATAGTTCCCATAAAAATGAACCTAAACTTAGAACCTAAGCTGTATAATAATCCACAAAGAACAGAATTTGAAGAGAATACAATTTCAAATGGCAAACAAGAACACCAGATATTATGTAACAAATTCAATTGGAGAAGATTTTTGTGTTTCCAGAAACAACTTAGGCAAAGGTGTAAAACTCCAGTAAAATACATGTCATATGAAACAGAAGTATTTATCGTGAACAAAATGTTAATTAAGAGATATTGATCAGTGAGAGGCGATTCCTTGCTAAGGTAGGATAAGAAAATTTGTTCAGTAAGTTTCTTTTAATAGGAATATAGAATAGAGTATGGCACAAAACAGAGACAATTGATTTTCCACTATTCTCATTCCTTGCTTGATATCACAGAAAGGGATGGGCAGACAAGGAAGTGGGAATAAACTATATAAGCTATTATTTGGCAAAGAATAGTAAAAATTTAACCTTGACTCACACTTGTATTGGAAAGAAATACCTCTGGAGCTCTTGATCAGAATAGAAGGATAATAAGTAAGATTGCTAGTGTTATATTTCTATGACCCCAGAGGGCATCAAATATCATGTGTAATATTGTCTTCAATGTTTACAGCTCATATTTTTCAGATCATCTTATGTGGCCAAGTGAGAACTGTTCCTTCCATACCAATTCTTAAGAGTGGGTGCCTCAAGAAACTGTAATGAGAAGTTCATCCTCATTCTCCATCAGAAAGTAATTCCCAAAGTGACTCACCCTCATTTCAGATGATGAATCACTGCAAATCTGAGACAATAATGCTGCATCAGAGGTAGGAACATATTTCTTGCACAGAAAACAGAAGTGGCTGATTCATAGCAGGAATTAGGGAAATTCCAGCATGTCCCTTCTTTTGTTGGGTTTTTATTTGCTCTGTCTGCCACAGGTTTCTGAAGCAATACCAGTTTTTCTCTTCTGGAACAGTTTGTTTTCAGGACTTGGATATACCAAGCTGACAACTGGACAATACCCGGGAGCCAGGCTAAAAAACCTTGTGTACAGTGATGCTTATTATAGCTGCTTTTCTCTGTTTGGAAGTATGTACATTCAAATAAGATATGGCTTTAAAAACAATCAAGAGAGTGATTTCAATTTAAAAAAATGAAAATAACAGCCCTATATTAATCTTCTTCAACACTCCCCATGCTGCTAATTGATCTGTCTCCTCTCCATGTATTTCAGCAGAAGAATGGAAAGTGAAAGGAGTGAACATATAATATGCCATGATTTCTGGCTCTAACAATACAGAAAAATAGTCTGTGTTGCCTGGAGCCTGATTATGTACCTGGCTCCTTGTTTTAGTTCCTGACTATCTCTGATAAAACACACATTTCTCTCTGTGCCTTTCTTATTATAACTCTGGGCTGCCAAGTAATGCTTGCTGCTAAATTGTGCCATTTTTTCCCAAGTGCTAAAATGACATACATAAAGTATTCCATAAAATACTTAAGAATACACACATAAAGTATTCTTTATGTGTATCTCAGTATTCTACAGAAAGAGTGTTTAGATTTTGTAAAAGGAATTTTGAAACTGCAACAGTTAGACACCTTGCACAGCAGACTTAAGATCAATTCCCCCCACTTCTCCACCCCAGAGAATTGCATTCTACTTCTTGACTCAGCCTTCTGCTGGGGCAGATCAGCAGCTTGTCTGCTCTTCTGTAGATAGCAAAGACTGAAAGCCTTCCAGGAGTTGAGCTGCAAGAAAGGCAACTGGTAAGAGAATTTCCCAAACAGCCACAGCAGCTGGATATCATGAAGGGCCCAGTAGACTTGGGACTTATCATCTCTTAAACCATCTGTTCCCTGAATTCTACTTGCCAAGGCAGAACACCTGCTTATCTGCTGCAGTGAAAGTCTGTGTGTTCCTCTACACACAGGGCAACTAATTCAACAATCTAAAATACCCCCTGGGGTTCTGCTGCAAGAACACGGCAAGAGACCTCATAGTATGAAGGCTTCCCAGTAGAATAGCCACAAACAGGGTAAGAGCTAGAATGCTGCTCTAAAAACACAACAGTCTGAAGGCCTTCCAGGCGATCTGCAGCAGGCAGGGCAAAAGATCAGCTGCGTGTCTGGCCTCTTGAAGACCCTACAGTCTGAATCTTATAGAAGAGACACTGTAGTCAGGGCAATTGTTTATTGACATACATGTTGCCCAGATGGCCACACAGTCTGAAGACTTCACAAGAGATCTGTTATATCCAGGGCCTCCCAGGAGACCTGCAGCAACTCAGGGACATAGAAGACAGTCTCCAGACAAAGACAACAAACCAGATAGCACACAGGGATAACCAGATGGTGAGAGGGACGCACAAGACCAGAAGCAAAAGAAGCCAATATACTTGGGACTCATCAAAATTCAGTAATTTTGCCAGCACAGCAAGCTTTGGATATACCAATGTATCTGAAAATCAGAAAGCTGACCTAAAATCCTATCTTCTGAAAACAGTAGAGTCACTTAAGTAGGATATATATAACTCACTGACAGAATTAATGGAAAACACAAACAGAAAACTTTAAAGAGATCACAAATAAACCAGCTAAAGGAATACAGGAAAACACAATCAAACAAGTGAAGGAATTGAACAAAGCTGTCCAAGATCTAAAACTAGAAGTAGAAATGATAAGAAAACATAAATGGAGTCAGGCCTAGGAATGGAGTCAAAGAAAGAAACCTAGGAAAGAAGTCAAGAACTACATATGTAAACATCATCAACAGAATACAAGACGTGGAAGAGAGAATCTAAAATGTAAAAGATACATTAGAAGATATTGAGACAACTGCTAAAGAAAATTCAAAACATAAAATACTCGTAACCCCAAATATCGAGGAAATACAGGATATCATGAAAAGACCAAATCTGTGAATAATAGGAATAGAGGAAAGGTAAGATTCCCAGCTCAAAGGAACCGAAAATATCTACAATAAAATGCACAAGACAAAGAAAGAATATTAAAATATTCAAGGGAAAAAGGTCAAGTAACATATGAAGATAGTCCTATCAAGATTACACCAGACTTCTCAATAGAGGTCATGAAAGCCAAAAAAGACCCAACAGAGATCAAGTAGACCCTAAGAAAACACAAATGTTAGCCTAGACTATTATACCCTGAAGAACTCTTAGAATAGATGGAGAAACCAAAATATTACAGAAAAAAATTCAAACAATATCTATCTACCAATCCATCTTTACAGAGGACTCTAGAAGGAAACTTCAACACAAGGAGAGTATCTACACTATAGAAAAAAAAACCAAGATATTAATCATCTCACAACAAAGCAAATAGGAGAGAAACACATGCACATAATGCCACCTACACCAACACATATAACAGGAACATCACCTGTCTTTAATATCCTAATATCAACAGACTCAATTCCCCAATAAAAAGACATAGCTGAGAGACTGGATACACAAACAGGATCCATCATTTTGCTGCATAAAAGAAACTCACCTCAATAACAAAGATGTACACTACCTCAGAGTAAATGTCTGAAGAAATAAGTCTTACATGCAAATAGTCCCAAGAAACAACTGGAGTTTTCATCCTAATATCCAATAAAATAGACTTTCTATCAAAAGTTAGATGGGGAAGGACACTTCATATTCATCAAGGAAAAATACACCAAGAGAAAATTTCAATTAAGAACATCTATACCCCAAATGCAAGCAGGCTACATTAATATAAGAAACTTTAGTAAAGCTCAAAAAACACATTGAGCCCAAAACAATAACAATGGGATACATCAATACCCCACTCTCACTAATAGACAGGTCTATGAAACAGAAACTAAACAAGGCACAGTGAAAATAATAGAGGTTATGAACCAAATAGATTTAACAGATATCAACAGAACATTTCACCCTATAACAAAAAGAACATACCTTCTTCTCAGTACCTCATATTACCTTCTCAAAAACATATCATATGACCAGTCACAAAACAAGCCTCAACTGATACAAAAAGACTGAAAAATTTCATGTATATCTGATCACCATGACTAAGGCTGGTTTTCAATAGCAACAAAAATGACAGAAAACCCACATACCCATAGAAACTCAACTCTATTCTATGATAATTTTGTCAGGGAAGAAATAAAGAAATTAAAGACTTTTTGGAATTCATTGAAAATGATGACTTAGCATACCAAAATTTAGGGGACACAATGATAGCAGTGCTAAGAGGAAAATTCATAGCACTAAGTGCCCTGATAAAGATATTGGAGATATCCTACACTATCCTATACTTGAGAGCTCTAGACCAAAAAGAAAAAAAACATACTTAAGAGGAATACAAGTCAGGGAATAGTTAAACTCTGGGCTGAAATCAAATAGAAACGAAGACAATGATACAAAGAATCAACAAAACCAAAGATGGTTCTTTGAGAAAATAAACAATATAAATAAATGCCTACCAAAATAACTAAATGGCCCAGAGATAGTATCCAAATTAATCAAATCAGAAATGAAAAGGGAGACATAACAATAGAAACTGAGGAAATTCAAAAATCATCAGATCCTACTACAAAAGCCTATATTCAATAACCCTGGAAAATCTAGATGAAATGGATGAATTTCTAGATAAATACCACGTGCCAAAGTTAAATCAAGAGCAGGTAAGCTATCTAAAGAAGTCCATATCCCCTAATGAAATAGAAGACATCATTATAAACCTCCCAACCAAAAATGTCTAGTGCCATACAGCTTTAGTGTAGAATTCTATTAGATATTCAAAGAAGAGCTAATACCAATACTCTTCAAACTATTCCATAAAATAGAAACAGAAGTAACTCTACTTAATTCATTCTATGATGCCACAATTACTCTGATACATAAACCACACAAGGACCAAATAAATAAAGAGAACTTTGGAGCAATTTTGCTTTATGAATATAGATGCAAAAATACTCAATAAAATTCTCACAAACCAAGTCCAAGAACACATGAAACATCATTCACCTCCTTTAAGTAGACTTAATCCCATGGATACAACGTTGGTACAGTATAAGAAAATCTATTAGCATAATCCACTATATATTACAAACTCAAAGAAAAGAATTAAATAGTTATGTCATTGGATGCTGAAAAAGCATTTGACAAAATACAACACTCCTTCATGTTAATAGTATTAGAGAGATCATCAAATCAGGACCCATACCTCAACACAGTAAAAGCAATGTACAGCAAGCCAACAGCTAATAGCAAAATACATGGAGAGATACTTTAAGCAATTCTACTAAAATAATGGACAAGACAAGGATACCCACTATCCCCATATCTATTCAATATACTATGTGAAATTCTATGTAGAGCAATTAAGAGATCAAGGAAATACAAATTGACAACGAATAAATCTTTATACTCTAATAGTATATGTGAAATTCTAGGTAGACCAATAAAGAGATCAAGGAAATACAAATTGACAAAGAATAAGTCTATTATACTATAATAGTATAAATAAGAAAGCTAACTGATGCTTCTGCTGGTACATTGAAGAAAACTCTCCTGCCTTTAAACGACTAAATGGCTAATCAGATCCATCTATGTCATATCCATATTTTATGGTCAAGTGACTGGTAGCCGAAATTTTATAACAACATCTTTTATCATTTAATTCAACATAATCATAGCACAAACTAGGTGTTGGAGAGCACAGGAATCATTTTAGACTTTTGCCTGTCATGATTATATTATTTTTATCTAGTTATTTCATGAATAAGTGTTCTTCTTTATCTATACAACATGATTATAACCTGCCTGAAAATGGTCACAATTTTATACTTTGCCAAACTACAGCACTTATTAAATTACATTCTTGCTAAATACTTCTTGAATTAAATTACTTTGGGTTAGAAGAAGAATGAAATGTGTCTTTTGTCTTTAAATCTTTGTATTTATGAAGTTTGGGTCACCTGATCTAAAAGTGCAATGTAATGCTGCTGTGTAGAAGCATTCACAGTATGGAATATTAAACTGTTCAGATATTTCAAGGATCTGTTTATGTGCTTCCATAGAGATTGTTATAGGACACTGGATTTTAAATGCAAATTTCTAAAAGATGGAGAAAAGATACATATATATGATAAAATCGTATTTCTCATGTATAAAATACTCTAAATGCGTATTAAAATTATGTCTGCTAACCAATATTTCTTCTTATGATCTCAAGTTAACCTGCTTACATTTGAGTTCCAAAAGCAAAGAACAATTTAATATGTCCATGAAAGGAAATTACCAGGTAATGCAGTGATACTTGCTTATTGCAACCCAGTCTGTTATGTGGAGTGGTCAAAAGACAAAGTGGGATTCTTATCCTTATACAGGTAGCAGCATACTATGATCTCACATTTCTCTCCTGTAGAATTTCTTTTATTACCATCTTCTCTTTCCTGGTATGGACTTTAATCCAGGTTTCAAATATCTCCATTTAGATCCATGACATTATAAGCCAGTTGCCTTAAATAGTAATTTGCCATGTAAAATAGATATGCTAAGAAAAAATATTTTTATTAAATTTCTTATATCATGCTCAATGATTAATAATGTTGCAATTCAATGCCATATTTTTCCAAAATCCAAAGTTAAAAAACAAAATGGTTCCAGTGATCAATAACTTAATCAAATTCACAGAGTTAGGATCCAGATGAAGAAAAGGATCATGAATATCCACTGGAAAACCTGGTAGAATTGGGAAGTCAAGAATCATAATAAGTTCCTTTTAAGAGGTACATACTGTATATTGCTTTATTGCCTGAACTGACAGAGTAGTGTCTTCAGTTTTCCCTCACTATTAGTTCTTTATATATTTTCACCCAAAGACACAAATCAAAACAAGATAGGAATTTCAACTGACCTAATTCAGATGGACAAAGATCAACAAAACTAACAAGAAATGCTGCTTAATATGTGAAGGAAATGGATCACTCATTTAGTTTCAACTTGACAAAAAAATTTGTAATTTGGTAATTTGGTAATGTATATGGAGAGTTTTCAAAAATCTAAAAATAAACCTATTATGTATTCCAACTGTAGAATATAGTAAAAGCAAGTTAATGTATACATAAACATTCAGAATTCAAATGTGATTTTCTAAGAAAGGCCATCAGACATAAACCTCAGAAAAAAAACAGAAAATCAAAATACAATATGAAGCCATATAAACATATTCCTATAAAATATGTTCTGAAACTATATATGTCAGGAGTCATTGTAAAAGAGGGTTAAAACAGATAGCAAGACCCAGGAAATGAGACAGTTTGCTAGAAGATTGTATCTCCTTGGAGTGCCATAAAATACACTAACCAAGTCTCCCCAGTGTGATTTCCAAACATAAGATTTAAAATAAACAGGAAAAACTGAACCTAGGAATCCCAAGTGGCCTCAACTCCCTATAAAATATTTGAAGAAACTAAGGAATGCTGAGATAATGAGATATACTTTTCCAAAGAAGATAAGACACCAATTTGTTTTCCTGTATAAAAATATGTAGCCCTAAATACAGATATATGTAAAATTATACAGACTAAGGGAGTACATTTAGGTTTTTAAGAAGAAGCATAAATATAAACATAAAAATGTATGTATGTAGCAATAATTAAGTAGAAAACAGATCATGAATTTGAAAAAGAATAAGAAATGTTTAAGGGAAAAGGAATTAATGGAGAATAGAGCAGGGGAAATCTAAATTATAACTGCAAAATAAAGAAAAAATTTAAAAAATATAAAATATATGTATATAAATATAAAATATATAAAAAATTAAAATTATTTCTACTAAATAGAGGCAGAAACAATGTTAACCCTAAACAAAATTCCAAAAAACTCACAGCATTGAATTCTGCCAAGTTCCTCTCTTTTGTGCCAATAAATTTTATTGAGCTAACTTACCAAGTGATAGATTGGGTACCTATTTTGTTATGTTTGCTCTGACACAATGTCTTCAAAATAGTGTGATTATCCATGTAAGATATTTGATTCCTCGTAGCTTCACTGATGGAGCCACCCTACTCTTTATTTCCTCAGCCTATATAGTCCATTCTGCCCTAAGACAATAGTATTTACAACAGGTTGTTTGATAATATGGATACTCAAGTTTGGATCATTTGACCTTGTCTGTCATTTAGTGAGTGAATGTAAACAATTTACAAGCACAAATAGGATATTTATTTCTTAACTGTTACAAATGGTGATCCCAGGAAAACCTTTAAGAAACACTTGAGGAACAGAAATATTCAACACATTGTCTATTTTCAGAGTACTTTCACATTTAATGCCTTCTATCTTATAAGTCCTTGATATTTGGAAGGGGTATATTAGCACCTGATAATTCCTCAGCTAAATCAGTTTGCTGAAAAAAAAATGAGACAATATTTTAGTAGCTCCATTTCTGGTGTAGGCTGATAACAATTCTTAATTATTTTTCCTGATATACGTACAACTGCATAAATAATGAAAATTAAGAAATGGTATCCAGTGTTAATAGAAAGGACACATTGTAATATCTTATAATAGTAATTGCAATTATAAGGGAGCACTTTACCTACTACTACAGTTAAGCTGCCAATAACATATGCTTATTCAATATAAAGTATGAGTCCCTGGTCAGAAGTATTTGCCTATCATCTATACGCTATATGATTATTGACCTGTTGGAAAGGATGTGTGGTTCAATAATAATTTTGAATCTATGAAAACTACTCATGCATGCCTTTTTTGTGTGTGTCAGGCTCAGTGCTCGCAGCTGCCCCTGGTGGCAGAGCAAAAGGGATTGGCAAGGAATGACTCAAGTCCTACCAGAGGTACAATGCTCTGGGGCCCAGACTCAGATGTCAGTATGTGTGCTCTGTCCCGCTAGGTTGGCATCAGGCTGTGTGAAGTCACAAGATCCAAGTCTGGGTGAAGAGCAGATGGAGACAGCTGTGGGGATTCTTGACAGGTTCTAGCTTCTTGAGAGTTGCAGGTAACGCTGGAGAGGAGGAGCTGAGAACAAATTGGGGCCCCCAGAGCAACTCAGTCTGCCCTGAGGCTGAAGGGAAAGGGGGGCAGGGGCAGGAAGTGGCCACCCAGTGATTCAGACACAACAGGTGCTGAGGCAGGTACAGGAGTTCTCAGCCTGGTCTCCAGCTGCAATCACCAGGCCCACATGGCACGTCTAATTGAAAAGAGGCAAAGCATGGTTGTCCGATGTGCCCAATGAAGGAGCTAGTGAAAGGACCCAAAGAGCTGAAGGATTTACATCCCCTCAGAACACACAACACTATGAACTGACTAGTACCCTCAGAGTTCCCAGGGAACAGTTTTTTTTCTCAGGGGGGAAACTGGGAAAGGAGGCAGACTCCTAGGTATCTGAGCACTGATAACCAGTCATTTTGTAGTATTTCGGATAAAATAAATGAAATATTTCAAGTTAGATATAGTCAGAGAAAACCCTAGGTATATCGCCAATCTATATGCAAATATACTTTGAGTCTGAGTCTTTTCTGGGACTGGGTCTTAGAGGGAGTACAAGACCCAAAGGCTACAGGACATTACTAGTCAGTATGTAGTATGTACCCAATAAAACAATCAACTTATAAGAGTGTGGGAACTCCAAACCCAAACTATACCACAAATTACTGTGCTGGCTGTGATGTTCAGTTTCCCACAGTTATATGCAGGAATATTCCTCTTTTAGTTTTTACTGGTATATATATGCAACATCTTGGAGGGAGAGGCTGGATACACATAATCAAATACTGGTGTTTTGACAATCTCCAGTAGTCTATGTGGGTATGGATACATTAAGCCAAACTATGTTGATCATAGTAGGATAGATAAACTTCCCAAGATTTCAGTTGTATGTTTTTTGGAAAATACTCATGTGTAAGATAATACATTCATAAATGTCAGATAAATAATTGGAATAATCTGCCATAGATTTAAGGCAACATTAGTGCCCTACATTATACTAGGTACTAATCACATTCCTGCATTATCTCAAGATGAGCAGGATGGATATTGTTCTGGCAGATGTCTGCTGGTCCTTAAGATCCACAGCAATATTTTGGCCCTGAGTGTAGGATTAGCCCACAGATATTAATTACATGAAGACCGTTAGTCATTTTTGTCACCAATTTTTTAGACACATGCCACTACTATTTGCCAATTACTGACCAGTTTGAAAATGAACTGCCAATTAGTAACCACCTTCCACATTATATTCTACTACATAAGTATGAATTATTTCAGTTTGATCAAATACAATATGAACAGGAAGAGAGGGTGAAAGTTCAAAGAGAAGAAGTCTAAAGAAATACTGGCAGATGGTACCTATCTATGGGGGAAAAGAGGTGATAGTTTCAAGTATCATGAGGACAGAGGATCTATGGCTTGTCATGTAGGTATTTGTAATGAAGTTATTTACAATTAGGATAATAGTGATTTGTCTTATGTGTAGAAGATCTACTTAAACAGAACAGACTATCTGTAACATAAGAGTTGCTGTATAAAATAGAAAAAATAGAGTGATGACCAAGAGAGGAATAAGACAAGATACTATATGACATTCTTACCAATGAGAAACAAGGACTGAATATAATCATTACAGATACTCTGAACAGTGCAGTCAAACACCAGAGTCACAGTGTTTGTCCTCTTTTACTATTCCTGACGAAGTTGGATTGAGTGATCATGACTATATCTAATGTATATTTCAATTGCTTATACTTGATGCTCTGAAAATGATTCCTCTATCTATTTCCAGTAACATTAAATAATTATCACTATTTTCTGGCCTTCTAGACTCCACCAAACCAAATCAAAAAGAAAAAAAAAAGCAACAAAAGAATTGTTCCATTTGATCCAATCAGCAAGCTAATAAAAAGTGTGTCAATAATTTAACTTATATGTATATTAGTTTGACAGAGGATAGAGGAAGCTTATCTTATCTATGTGACAGCAACAGGAAAATCAAAACATAACTTCAAATTTCCGGTACTTGATGTAGGAGAATTCAAAGCAGGCAGCATGAAGAAAAATAATATTTAATTTAGAATGTACTTTAAAAGCAGTACAGTGTTTGGTGTTGTCTGATAAGAAAAAGCACATTAAAGGTATTTGCTACAGGCCTCTTTGTGCCTTCCTAGGCTTATGCTTTTTGAATCTCCTTACCTCTCAACTTCTGTCTGTTCAACCTGGCAGGTTCTCTGCACCCTCACAGTTTCTACAATATTGGAAATCAGGTGACGTTCAAATTCATTCTTCTGTGCCTTACATGTGCCTCTTCATGCCTATTCCCAGTAGCCTCTGTGATTCCTAGAGCCTACTGCCCTGTTATTATCCATCATGGGATGAACTTTCTAAGGCCATGGCCTGCTATACAAGTTTGGGTTTCTCTACAAAAGCCTCTTACTGTATCCCATTTCCCCTGAACTCTCCTGGCTTTCGTTCACTGCAAGCTGTAGTCCTGCAACTTCAGCTTTCACCTCCTTCTCAGAACTGATTAGAAGATCATTGCATAGTTTCCTTTTGAAACCCTCTATCTCTACTGCCAAGGATTCAGATTTTATTATTGCACCTTGGCTGCAATATAAATTATTGTCCAAAAATTGTTGCTGTTGATTTCCATATAATTAGTTTGTGGAAATCTCTGCCACCACGCAAGCAAATGATCCCAAAATCTCTTATTTCAGGCTCAAAGAGGGGCCTAGCTCAAGGGGAGGTTCCAAGGCCTGACACTATTACTGAGAACTCACAAAAGAGACCTAGCATGACTGTCCTCCGGAAGACTCAACAAGCAGCTGAAAGAGTCAGAGGCAGATAGTTGCACCCAACCAATGGACAAAAACAGATGACCCCTGTTGTTGAATTAGGGAAAGACTGAAAGAAGCTGAAGAGGAGGGCGGCATTGTAGGAGGACCAGCAATCTAAATTAATCTGGACCACAAAGTTCCCTCAAACACAGGACCACCAAACAGGCAGCATACAACAGCTGATATGAGGCCCCAAACACACATACAGTAGAGGACTGCTGGATCTATGTTCATTCAGAGATAATACACTTAATCCTGAAGAGACTGGAGACCCCAAGGAGATTAGAGGTCAGGTGGTGAGGGGAGTGGAGACATCCACATGGAGACAGGGGAGTGGGGAGGAGGTATGGGATGTGGAGAAGTAGGAGTGTAGACGAGGGATAAAATATGGAGCATTAAATAAATAAATAAATAAATACATACATACATACATACATACATACATAAATACAACTTCTATCTCTATTATTTATGTGTTTTACCCTCAAAAAACCTTTTAATACTGTTTTGTAAACTATCTCAATATTTTTAAATTCATTGGCTATGTGCTACAGTTTATAAAATCTATAAGAAAATTTGTCTTTAAAATTATAACTTAAGGTTTATAATTAAAATATGTATATATAAATAAAAATCTCTATAACGTTATATTGAACATATTATATATGTTTTAAGACTTGTTTGGGTTGTATTTTGTGTATTTATGTATGTATTATGTAATTTGGATTCAATATACTCTGTGTGTGTGTGTGTGTGTGTGTGTGTATCTATGTTTAAAGTGTACTCCACTCTGTATGTAAATGTGTATATAACTTGTAATCATTTCCTATTTAAAAAATATAGATCTACTAGGAAAACAGATGTGTCTTGAAATAACAAACTTCTAGCTCCCCAACCATCTTGCCTGATGTCCTCATTAAGAAGTAAGCAGCCATGTGGCTGTCAGTTATCTTTGCTAAGGTTAAAGTGTATATAACACTTGAATTAACTGGTATCTTCAGATGATAATTTGGCATAAAACAAATTTAAAATATCTTAGTTTTAATAAACTCTTTGTTTATCATTGTAACTTCTTTTAGACAAAAGAAGCAACATGTCTCCAAAAATACTTTGGATTGGTATGTATTTTTGTAATATGATCAGTATTCAATGTTATATTTGATAAAATCAATTCTGGTTTATAATATAGTCAATATGACTATAGAAAATTAAGGTTGTAATGTCCTACTTAGGTTAACAAAACTGATGTAAAGATTTATACCTAAATATTTATGTTTTTGCTATACTTCACCAGACTTCTAAAATTTGACAAGTGAAAACATATTGTTGACAAATTCGGTATTTTATTATGAATTCCTAAGTTTTACTCAGGTTCACAGTATTTAGTCTCAGTGTGTAATTGATTAAAGGTATAGGCTTAATATGTCCTTCTATTTATGTTTTAAATGTTATACTAAAAACAAGTGACAACCAACAAGAAAACATTTTTATTTTAGATATACTTCATAGATAAATGTTATTCAAAGTCTTCTGATATCTGCTGAATATTACATTTAAAATATTTAATAAAAAAGCTTCTTATGATAGAAAGAAGTACCAGATCTTGGCCTCACCCCTAAGACCTTCTCCAAAGAAGATGATGGAACACAGAAGTACTCCACCTGCAGCTTGCTTGAAAGGTGGCAAAGCTGACTATTTGGTGAAAAATACCCCCATTGGCTTGCCTGAAGCCAGGACACTGTCCAAAATGTGGAAAAGTGGGGCAATGACAAGTTGATTGCCTTGCTTTACTGACACAAGGTAGGGTGGTCCCCCAAGTTTTTACTTTACAGGAAAATCTATTGGATCTTCTGGAACTGTCAGCAGAATTTTGATGCTACTCTGGTACCTCTGCCCCCAATGAAACTGAGACTATCTTGGAGGAACATAATAGCCACTAAATGACATTTTTCTAGGATTCAGGAACTGCTTGGTTTAGCCTTCCAGCTTACTCAGATGAAATATATATTTATCAGATGTTTGATGACATTGACAAGTAAGCTAACAATAGATTTGCCAGTTTAATTGCAACAAGTATAACAACTCTGACCCCACAGTTTCAATTGTCTTATCGGTTCTCATCCTATGGAAAAAGCAGGCCTCAGGACTCTCAGTTCTTGAATTACTACTATGTGTCCCCTCAACTACCCATACAACCAGACTCTAAAATGAAATAACTCACAAAACAGATTCAGTTTAACATCCAGCATCCAAGAGTTCTCTGTATTCTTAATTAGAACTAACTTCCCACTTCTATTATCAAATTACTATAATATGAAGCGAAATGTTTGTAATATTTTCCAACATTAGAAATAATGTGGAATAAACTCCATCTTTGTTGTAGTTTTAACTTTAATGTCATTTTTAGGCATAGAATAATAGTTCGAATAGAGGATATATGAAGCATATGGAATGGGTGAATGAATGAAATGGAAATTCCTCACTATAGAAGCTGGTTCTGAAGTAAACTATTTGTGAGTTTCTCTACTGAAATCATCATCATTATCATCATCATCATCATCAATAATAACAAATGAATTTTCATACTTGCTTTGGTTTTTCCAGGCAGAACTTCAAAAATGAAAAGTTCAATAACTCAATATAATACATCTTCATTACAACCCCTTAAATGTGGTTATTTACCAACTTTGAACTTTTTGTTGACAATCTGTGGACTTAATATTTTCAGAAATTTGAAGATTGCTTTTGTAAAGTGTATTGTGACATAGTCACAAGCTATATGATATAATAGTAAGTAGTATGATACAGACTCAAGATTAAGAAGAAAATACTTGTGATTGATTCATGACTCTAGTATGAACTTGTTGAGGTTTGAGAAAGTACATCATTATAATAATGAAAAATAAGGTATTTATCTAACAGAATAATATTTTAATGAAGTAAAGAGTGATAGTAAAAGTAAATTAACAGGACATTTTTTACTCATTACAGCAGCAAACATTTATATGCTATTCACGTGAATGAAACTGTGAGCATGTGCATATGCTTGCAAATTCATTCAATAAAACTTACTAATAAATAGGAACATCATTGTCGATATGTCACAGAAGAGGAAACTGAATTCCAGAAGCATTCTTCAAGTGGCAGAGCCAACATTGAGTCAGGCAGACTGTTTAGGTTTGCACACAAAAGTATCAGCAATAAGCAATTAAAGGCCTCTCTTCCCAAAGAAATATATTAATTTATTTTTATTGGATATTTTGTTAATTTACATTTCACATATTATCCTCTTTCCAAGTTTCCCACCCTGAAAACCTCCTATCCCATCCCCCCTCACCCTGCTTCTATGAGGGTGTTCCCACCACCCACACACCCACTCCTGCCTCCCTGCCCTCACATTCCCCTACATTGGGGCATCAAGCCTTCACAGAACCATGGCCCTCTCCTCTTATTGAAGCCCTACAAGGCCATCCTCTGCTACATATGTGACTGGAGCCATGGATCCCTCATGGTGTACTCTTTGATTGGTAGTTTGTTCCCTGAGAGCTCTGGGAGGGGGGGTCTGTTTGATTGACATTGTTGTACTTCCTATGGGGTTGCAAACCCTTTTCATCTCCTTAATGTATGGTTTTAAAAAGGTCATGGCATAGTATGATGCTTATAAAGTTGCAATGTGATTCCTACTGTCAGGAGTGTATTAATTAAAGTAATACAGTATCATAAATACCAAGGGTATATGACAGAGACCTTATCTCTAAAGACAGAATGAATATAACATGAAATCTTAGGACTCTAGGTATCCATAAGTACAAGATCACAATGAAAATTACTGAGTCCATTTCTTCCTTTCCATGGTGTAACACCAAGGTGGAGATAATCAGTACATGGTGTATTGATTTCCCTAGAGGGACCATGATTCTTCAGAGGTGTTAGGGAGCAAAGGACTGACCTGGAAGAAAAGCAGGCTAGAAAATCTAGTAAACTACAAGAGCAGTACGCCAATAAACAATGGTTGAATTATTTAATGTCATTGACCATTAATGGTAACATGCTACCAACATCATTGTCCCAAGATTACTTGGATTCTGGATATGGTAATATCTGTGTCTGTTACTTACATCCTTTTTTTCTTAGACTCAAAGATTGTATTTTGAGAACATTTGCTACCATGCTAGCAGTTCTCACAGTGGATGATCTAATGATATAAAAATGTCAGAAAATCCCTAGTCTCTTTCACAAGCTGAAGCTTGAATCTTATTTGCAGAAGACAGAGCCCTGCATGACAGAGACAAGAAAATCACATTCCAAAGCAGAGGCCTGAATTTCCCATAGGATGACTGTTATTATGCAAAACATGGTGTTAAGCAATCAAAGCATGGAGACTCTGAAATAAACAAGCACTCTTTGCAGCTTTCTACTGGCTCTTTCTGCGGACAGTGACACAAGAACTCTCCCTTCTCTTTAACACTACATAGAAGGGCTTTGGTTATACCCAGGACCAGAACATTTTTGTAATATAGTTAGCAGCCTGACCAACTCTACCTCTGCAGACAAATTTATTTGTTCTCCTTACTTCTGATTGATGGGGAATGTGGATTCAAATAGAGAATGGAATCAGATACAATCAGGAGAGAGATCTCACTTTTAGGCATGGACATCAAACCCAACAGCTACACCCATTTCCTCTGAATCTTGATCCCAGACAGCTTCAAAATTGCTAACTCAGGTAGTCCAGAGTTACAGAAGCTGCCTGCATATTATAACCAGATTGTACTGAGAATTTTGTTTTCTGTAAAACTCCAGTTATGTCACATGACCAATTGTTTGTTTAATCACAGTATAGAATTTGTGGATAATGCAGATTACCCAAAGCAGCAGACGATTTGCCTTATGTGTGCTCTGGGAGAAGCATGATCTTTGTATAAATTATCTGCTACCTGCAGATAATTTAGTTCTGAGAATACTTGAGAAGGTATAAATGTGAGATACCTCAGAAGGCCAGCAGCTGCTCTGCTTTTGCCTGTTCCCACTGCTGCTGGCTTGTTCTGCTGCTGTGTTTACTATTACTGGTTTGTTGGACTGCTGGATGTACTGTCAAAGAAATGGGACATGCCTCAAGGAACTACATCCCTACCCAACAGGAGGAATACAATACAGAGATCTACATACCCTTTTCCCTCTACCTTTATTTCTCTCATAACTATTTTTGGGATCTAGGGTGAACAAGGGAGGTAGAGTTAGAAGAACCTAGTAAAACAGACTTACAGAAAACCCCTGCCTACATTACACGATCCCCAGGAGCCTCAATAGAGAGTGAAACAGCCTGCTCTACCTGGATTAGGCCCATTTTCAGTTTTCTTGGGATCCCAAAGTCATCCAGAAATAATCTAAAGTACATTGAACCCCCATTCCTGCCTTCCCAGCCATCTCTTTCAATTTCCTCATCTTTTGTAATAAGTAAAAGGGAGAAATGTTAGAAACACACTACATTCTGGAAACAGAAAACTTTCAGGTCAGAGAGCTAGCAGCTACATCATCACATGAAATACATTTCTACTGTCACCATGAATAACATAAAGCCCATACATCAAACCCTTCTTTCTCTTTCTCCATTGAATGTTCATAGGTTCTACCACCCTATTACATTTCTTGTGCAAAGTACATTATGTTGTATAGTCTTTACAGCATTCCTCATCTATGACTTCCAAGGTACTCTTTTGATACAAAACTTGAATGTAAAAGAATGGAAACTAAACTACTAATTATGTAAAAGCTACACTAACTTTAAAAAATGCAAGTTGATAGTAAGTCATGCTAAGAATTTATACAGTTAGTGTGATGAGATTAAGCTTTAACTAGACTCATGTTTTCTGTATGTTAGATATAATTTAGAACAGATAATTAAAACAAAAAATTTTAACTCAGATATGTTAGTGCACAAGCCTAACAGAAAACTTCTAAACATGGCATTTAATATGCTTAAACTTATTATGAAAAAGACACCCAATTCCTAGAAGTGACTCTCCTTAATATGTCCAATGACATATGGACACCATAACAAAGATTTATACCAGGGTTTTGATATGTCAACCATTTCACAGCCCTATTGCTGCATGCTCTCCTAGGACCCTCTCTGAGCTCTGGGAAAACAGGAAAGTTAATTGTCTTCACATTTTCAAGGATGAGGTGATGTCATTTCTCCCATGTCTTCCCTCTACCAAAACAAACAAACAAAATGGAACAAAAAGGAAACAAAACAACACCAACAAGAAAAACAACAACAACAAAACAACAATAAAAACACCACTCATCATCTGGGCTTAATGGCCAGAATCCTTTTTCCCATGGTATCACAGAGACCACAGGAATTAAGACTACTGTCTAAGCTGTAGACTAAGGACTAGGATCTTATCTTTAATTGTATAGTTAGTTACAAATACAAAATATTTTTATTTAAATAGGCAAACACGATTGCCTTGTTTACATGATACATATTAAAAGATAAGTAAGTTTTAGATGTAAATTTTACTATTTCTTTATTTAAAGAAACTCATTTTACAATTAATTCTCCAGATAATCAATCACATGTGTCTAATTCATGGCAAATAATCAGATAGGAAAAAAGATGTAAAGTGTATATAAGGTCTGAAGAACCAGAATCTTATGCTATGAGGACCTAAGAAAAATATGTTAATGTCTAAGATGTTTTAAGGTGGATAAAAGCGTGTGAAAGACTAAATGGTAATAAAAATATTTAAGCTTTATAAGAAGAATAAAAACTATTTAGGTTTCTCTCCCTCCCTATGCCATATTAGGATATTGTTATATTAGGATCTCAAAACCTCAGAGTTCTAATAGTGATCAGTTAGTTAATGATAAACTAGTAGGCTAACCCCACAAAAACATTCCACTATATGATCCATTATCATAGTTCCAAGCTTAAGATTTTTGATTAGATATTTTCTTTATTTACATGTAAATTTCTCCTTTCCCAGTTTCCCCTCCAAAAAACAAACAAACAAACGAACAAACAAAAACAACAAGAACAAACCCCTGTTGCCTACCCCCTCCCCATGCCTGCCACCCCACCCTCTCCCACTTATTGGCCCTGGCATTCCCCTACACTGGGGCACAAAACCTTCACAAGGCTGAGCTTGAGATTTTTAAGTTTCCTTTGGTTGTGTTTCAAGTATTGACTTAAAAGAGTTTTTCATTGTGCTAAATCTATTTATATCAAGTATTCCAGATAAGTGAAGTCCCCTTTTCATGGTCTGTAGTCATACTGAAAATCAAGATTCCTGTAAGCTTCAGAAAGCCCACTTGGTTCTACCTGTCATGGTTCAAATGGACTTTGTCAAGTGCCCTTTTCAATCAACCCCCTAAAGTTTCCCAAGAACTCCCTGTTCCAGAGGGTGGGATTCCTTCTGCATTCTCTAGTTTTGAGACTGAATTTTCTATTTCTATTTCTACCCATTTCCCTGTTTTGGGGCTCTAGTTTCCAATGTACACACAAGA
>JADRCD010188700.1:0-14781 GCA_019843815.1 Montemys delectorum | reverse complement strand
GATGCTACAACTGAGAGCGTATTTTACTTTCTACAGTAAACACATTCTATCTGAATAATAGCGCACTGCATTGCTCTATGCTGAAATGTTTTAAACTAATCGATTGAAATTCAAAAGTATGAGGAATTAGAAATTTGGCTATCATCCAATGGCCTCTCTAATTTGGTAATTGGAGAAATAGGTCCAATGTTGTACAATCCATATACACTTTCTGCTTGTTTATACATGACAGTGTCTTCCTGGGTACCACATAATGGTCTTGAAATCAGGCTTCTATCTTAGCCTCTCTATTAGTAGGATTGTTTGTTTGATGTTTTCACACTATACTATGTTTTTTCAGAACAGCTTACCTATTTCAAAATTATTTATACAGCCAAAAGAAACATAGACAATTAACTTAGGAGTTGGCTTGTAAGAGAACAATAAGACTGAGACTGAATGCTTTGCTTGATGTTTCTAATTATTGTATCAATTTTTGAGAAGATGATTTTATAAGTTACTTTTTCTCTGAGGTGAATGCTTTTCAAAATCATCCCAGTCAATATGCCAGATTCTAACCCTTACCTAATGTCTGTGCCACCCTCCAAGCAGAACCATTATTCATTGAATTGGTCGGTGAATGACTTCATGGATAGATCATCTTAATACACACACACCATTTCTTAAATGAATGTAACCTGTTCCCTGTGGGGTGAGATTGAAGACACTCACTCAAGTCAAATAGCTTTGTTTATAGCAGGAAATCTGTATTCAAAACTCGTGCCTACAATTCACTCCTTGGTGCAGCAGAACTGTCAATTCTTAGCTTAGCTACGATGGAGGTAAAATCCTTTGATGATGTGAGGATCATTGAAGTACAGCCTTATTACAATTAACTGCAATGTACAATAATTGTTCTTATTTTGGACTTGTACCACAGTAAGAGCCAAGATTTTAAGCTCTACCAAAAACAAAACAAACAAACAAAAAGACTTTATCTATTTATGTTCATTTAAAAAAACTAGTAATGATGTATTATTTTATAATATACAGTTAATCTGTTTGGAGTTATTTAATATTTATATTGAGAAAAACGTGCTTTCAGTATTGCTGCAAACAAGCATCTACATGAGACTGTTCAATTGATTTTTTTATATCAAACAACTTTTATAACTCTTTTTAATTGTTACAATATTTTATAAATTTTAAAGAATATGACAAAATAAAAAAAGAAAGGTATTGCAGGTATTGAAAGGGGGTCTCTGGGAGGAGTTGGGGTACAAAAGAGAAAGAAGAATGTGATATAATTCTATTTACTTAAAATATATTTTTAAATGTCAACAAGTTCAGATAAGCTGAAGTTATGTATCTTTTTCATCATAATATAATAAAACTTAAATAAAAAATAAAAAAAAGTTCATCTAATTTCGATTTAACATTGGTTACGAATACATATTGAAAAAATGATCCATTTCTTTTAGAGTTTCCAGTTTGGTGGAGTACAGGTTTTCAATGTATGTCCTTCCGGTTTTCTAGAGTGCCTCAGTGTCTGCGTTTTTATGCCTACTTTTTTATTTCTGAGTTGGTTAATTTGGATATCATCTCTATGTCCTTTAGTTAGTTTGAATAAGGGTTTTTTCATGTTTTCTCAAAGGATCAACAATTTGTTTCATTTATTCTTTCTATTGTTCTCTTTGTTTCTATTTTATTGATTTCAGTCCCTTGTTTGATTATTTCTTGCTATCTACTACTCTCAGGTGTGATTATTTATTTATTTATTTTGTTCTAGAGCTTTCATGTGTGCTGTTAAGTTGCTAATATGAAATCTCTACAACTTTTTTATGAAGGCACTTAATGTTATTATCTTCATTTAGTACTGCTTTTGTTGTGACCCATAAGTATGGGCATGTTGTATATTCATTTTAACTGAACTTTAGAAAGTCTTAAATTTTTTCTTTATTTCTACTTTGACTCAATCTTAATTCAGTAGACATTCTTAATTCGGTAGAGAGTTGTTCCGTTTTTATGCCTTTGTAAGATTTCTGTTGTTTTTAATATCCCAGTTTTAATCTCTGGTTGTCTAACAGGATACTGGGACTTATTTCAGTGTGTGTGTCTGTGTGTGTGTGTGTGTCTGTGTGTGTGTGTGTGTGTGTATGTGTGTGTGTGTCTGTGTGTGTGTGTCTGTGTGTCTGTGTGTCTGTGTGTGTGTCTGTCTGTTGAGACTTACATTCTGTCCAAGTATGTGATCAATTGTGGAGAAAGTTCCATAAGATGCAGAGAGAAAGTTATATTATTTTGTGTTTGGATTAAATGTTCTGCAGATACCTGCTAGGTCTGGTTGGTTTATATTATCTGCTAGATTTAGTGTTTTTCTGCATAGTTTTGTCTGGATAAACTATCAATTAGTATGAGTGAGGTAGTAAAGTTTCCTGTTATTAGTGCTTGACAGGTAATAAGTGATTTAAGATGTAGTAGTGTTTCTTTAATAAACTTGAGAGTCCCTATGTTTGGGACATAGAAACTAAGAATGGGAATATCATTTTCTGAATTTTTATTTTGATGAGTATGTATGTCCTTCCACAACTACTTTTATTAGTTTTTGAAGTCTGTACATATTAAAATGGCTTCACCAGCTTGCTTCTTAAGTCCATTTGCTTAGAATATCTTCTTACAAACTTTTACCCAGAGTTAATATCTATCTTGATATTGAGGTGTTTCTTTGATGAAGCAAATGGGTGGATACTGTTTTCACACCCATTTTGTGGTCTGTAACTTTCTATTGTGAAATTTAGGCTATGATACTGAGAGATATGAATGATCAATGATTGTTAATTCCAGTTATTTTACTGTTGATGGTAGTGGTGATGTTTGTTGTGGGAAATTAAAAAATGAATCTACCCTGCAAACTGTCTTTCCCACTGGATAAATGTCCTAGAGCCAGTACCTTCCGGCAATACCATGTCCTGGTGGGCTCTTGTTATTTTCTTCCAGCTAGCAGCAACATCTCACTCACATGCTACTCTTTACACACCCCTAGAATCATTCATCTAATGCCTAGATCCCAGTAAAGCATGACTCTTAAGGCTTAATTATCTAATCAGGTTTATATAATAATAGGATCACAATTACAAAATGCCAATTGGTTTACCTAATAATAAGATCACGATTACAAGATGTCAATACAATAATTTCAATGCCAAATGATAAAGACAAATTTTGACCCAATTAATTTAACCTTGTAAAATCCTTAGCCTGATTGTTATAACCATGCAGGGTCTGAATCGTCATCTTCCTCTGACTACATTGTGATCCTACCCTCCTCTCTCTGACTTTTCTCCTTCTACGTCTGGACAGGTGCATTTTGAGTTTCCAATGACATTTGCATTTGAATGTCTATTATACACTAAAGGTTTGGGGAATTTTTCTGCTATGGTTTCATTGATTACATTTAATGTTTTATTTGCCCCTTCTACAGCATGAATACTTAGCTTTGGCCTCTTGAATTCATCTCAACCTTCCTGGTAAGTCTTCATGGTATTTTTCTTTTCTTATATAAGTCAGCTTGTATTACTATCTCCATGTTGTACTCCATCCTTGAGATTCATTCTTCTCTGTGGTCCTACTGTTAGTATTATATGAGATCTTTTTGTTTAACTATTTCTTTTATTTAAGTGTTTCTGTTTGGTGATTTTTAAGTGTTTCATTTATTTGTTGAATATTTCCTACTCACTTTTAAATTTCTTTTACAATTTAGTTTTCTTTTTAATTTTTATTTCAAAGATGGTCATCTGTAGATTTGGCTTGCATTTCCCTCTGTTTAAATTTTATAAATTATCATTAGTTACTATAGAAATAAGACCTCAGATTCTTTCCAAACATTTCAGCTCTCTGTAATTTTGTATTTCCTTATAGGAGAGTTGAGCTATTGAGGATGGATCATGGTTTATAGATATATCATATTCTTTGTGTTCCTTTGTCCTGTTTTATACATGTGTAATAATGGATTTGTCTTTCAAATTTGACTTCCACTTCAGACTCTCTTTGAAAGGTTCAAGAGGAATGTCTGTGTAAACTTCAGCCATGAGGACTGATAAAACTTGGTGCTTATTGTCAAGTGGGATCATTAGGTGCCAGAGGTATGGTAGGGCTGCTCGCTTATCACAAAACAAAACAAAACAATAAAAAAAAGCATGAAAACTTAACAGAATGAGGCAAAATCTTAGTCATACTGAATTTTTAAGCTTGTTTGAGGCAGAGGTCCATATACCAGTCCTACTGAAATCTGATCTGTCTATAAGTAGTAATCAGAATCTAAGATCTTCTGAGGTCTCTGAAATATATGCTTCTAGTATTTTAGTGACCATTGGGACCTCAAAATCAAACACTCAGTCTAACATTCATCTCTCTGCAGTAATTCTGAGCCCACTAGTGCAAACTCTGGCCTTTCATTGAATTCAAGACATTCTGGAACAGGACACTTGATTCTTCAGAGCTCACTGATTCCTTTATATATTTATGATCCAATTACCTTTTACTTCTTTCTTGAATATTTCATGTTTTGTAGTTCATTTGTGATTTTGTTTTTATCTTATCACAAACCTCAAATAAAAGATTTAGTAAGTGGATTTATATTGCTCAAATGAGTGATGTTCCAGTGTCTCATGTATGTTATAATCATATGCTTCTATAATAGTAGATTACCATATGGCTCTTTGAATGACTTTTGGCTTTAACTGTCGTTTCCATTATGCCCTGGTACCTCTCTATTCTATTTCTTCCTAGTTTATTCCTGCACCTACTGTTTTTACCCTTTCTCTCAATAAATATATAATCTATTTTCCCTTTCACGGGTGATTTTTCCCCCCTCCTAGTTCCTTACTTTACACCTAACGTTTGTGGTTATATGGCTTGTAACACATCTATTGCAGCCTTAGTGTCACACACATATACACACACACACACACACACACACACACATATGTATATATATGCATATATATGTATATATATATGTATATATATATTATTTGTCTTTTAGGGTCTGTGTTACCTAAATATATTTTTTCTTTCTATGTCTGTTTATCTATGTATTTTATAATTTACTTTTTTATTAGATCATAGATTTTAATTGGATCTTTTATTTATTTACATTTCAAATGTTATCCCCTTTCCTGATTTTCCTCCAGAAATCCCCTATCCCCTTCCCCTCCCCCTGCTTCTGTGAAGGTGTTAGTTAGTGTTAGTTGGTCTTGCTGTCTCTGACTGGAGCTTGTGCCTCCTGTGTGCCTGTGGACCCACGATCTTAGGTGTGTCTGCACTACTGGGGAGAGCAATCCTTTCCAGGCAGGATTTAGGTATGGATAGCTATGTCACAGTGTTAGCTCCAGGGTGCAGATTAAGACTGGAAGTGTCCTGTCATGTGCTCCTCCTAGCTTCCTGTGCCCTATGCACTTCTGGCAGGTCCCTCTTTGGCCAGTTATTGGAGCAAAGGTGTTGGTCTTACCTGTGGTCTTCAATGATAGCACTCCTGGCAGACCAGCTCTGTCTGGGCAGGATTTGGGTATGGAGAGCTGTCCCACAGGGTTAACTCTTGGGCACAGATAGAGACCAGAAGGCATAATTTATTTTTGAAAAGAACTGAATAACATTCCATCGTATTAACATATCACATTTTTATTATTCATATATCAGTCATTGATAGCCATTAAAGGTGTTTCTAGGGGGGCGGCAAAAAAAAGGGGTTTCTAATTTTTGAATATTCTAAATAGGGGAGACATGGACATAGATGAGCAAATATCTGTATAGTAAAATGTAGAGTCACTTGGGCATACGATGAAGAATGGTATAGCTGAATCTTGTGGCAGATCTATTTCTAGCTTTCTGAGGAAGCACTACACTGCTTACCAAAGCATCTGTAATAGTTTGCATTGCCCACACAGCAATGACTAAGTGTTTCTCTTTCTACACATCTTTATCAGCATGAACTGTAATTTTTAAATTGACCTTGGACATTCTGAGAGATGTAAGATGAAATCTCAAAGTCGTCTTGATTAGTATTTCCTTGATGACTAAGGGTGTTATATTTTTTAAAAGTGTTTCTCATTTATTTGTGATTGATCTTTTGAAAATCCTTGGCTTAGTTCTGGGCCCCAATTTTTCATTGGGATTTTTTTCTTGATATCCAGGGTTTTTTATTTTTTCAATATATTTTACATATTAACCTATATTGGATATGTAATGACAAAGATATTTCTCCTTCTATAAATTGTTGTTTTGCCTGAATAAACTACAAGAGAGATAGAAACGGCAGATTTCTATTTATAGAGAAGTATCCACAGAGTAAATTCAGGAAATTGTATAACATTTCACCCAGTCTAAACTACATATTTTCTATGTGTATAATCTTATGTACAAGCCAAGATACATGTCTGCTTACTATCTGAGCTACTTTTCTCTTGGTGCAAATGCACCACAATAAAGACAACTTATAAAAGTGAATTGTTTAATTTGGGGTATTTCAGGTTACAGCCAGTCAGAGTCAATAACCTTCATGATATATACAACATGGCAGCAGGCAGATATGTTCAAAAACAGAGCACTAGAGCTGAGAAGTAACATACTGATTTACAAGCAGAGCAGAAGAGACACTGGGAATGATGAAGGATTTTGAAATCTCCAGCCTATCCCCAGGTCATATCTCTTCCAACAAGGCCACAACTCCCGATCCTTCCCACACAGTTCCACCAACTGAGGACCAATTATTCACACATGTGATTTTATAGGAGCCATTCTCATTTAAACCACAACATATCCAGTATAAACAAGGTTTGATGCTTAGTTTTATGTGCTTGCATAGTAGATATTCAAATACATGAAGTATTATTAATTTTAATGATTAAAACTAGACAAGTGCTGTTATGATTCTCATAGTGTTTTCTATCAGGTAAATGAAACAATCAAATATGAAATAATTACAAATAAATTCAATGTGAGACATTTTTATACAAGTTTTATAAGTAAATATATTAGTTAAACTATGAGTATTAAAGAGACTTTTCATGATTATATTCAATATATATACATATATCTTTCAAAAGCCAAAGGAATGTCCTTTTCTTTTATTAAATATGCTATTTTTTACAATTTTATGTGCCTAACTTGTATATTTTGACTTTTGTCATTCCTATCCTCTCTGATTCCCCTTTACTTCCATTTCCTCTTTACTTCTGTATAAATACTATTTCCACACATATTTCTTTTGCTCTTGTTTTTTGATCCCTTATTTCTATCAGTGTTCTCTCTGTGGGACAAAGTGTTTGGTGTTTACTACTATTCAGTGGAGCATGGCAAGCCCTTCAGAATGTACAAAATAGGTTATATTTGATCTCTCCCAGAATCAATCAGTAGCTATCTGTTTATCAGAGAGAGGTAGAGCCACATGAGTCTCTATCTATGTACTTCCAATACAATGGATACAAAGACACTAATATTTTTTCTATTCTTATTATTTTTCTTTAATCATTTTTATTTGTTGTTTGTTTGTTTGTTTTTATAGTCCAGTGGTTATCCTCCTCCCAGTCTGCCTTCTGACTGCCCCTCATCCCATTCCTTCTCCCCTGTTTCCAAGGGGATGTCCCTACCCCCACTCCCACCCCACCAAATCTCCCCATTCCTTAGAGCCGCAAGTCTCTTGACGGTTAGGTGCATCTTCTCTCACTGAGACCAGACCAGTGAGTCTTCCCCTGCATATGTGTCAGGGGCCTTAGATCAGACATGTATGCTGCCTGGTAGGTGGCTCAGTGTCTGAGAGATCTCAGGCGTCCAGTTTAGTTGAGACTGCTGGTCTTCCTATCGGGTGGCTCTCCTCCTCCGCTTCCTTCAGCTTTTCCCTAAATCAATCACAGGGGTGTTGTAAGAATCTGTACCTGACTCTTTCAGCTACTTCATGATCTTCTTGGAGGGCAGCCATGCTAAACTCCTATCTGTAAGCACACCGTAGGATCAGTAATAGCGTCAGGCCTTGGAGCCTCCCCTTGAGCTGGATCCCAAGTTGGGCTGGTCACTCAACCTCCTTTCCCTCAGTCTGTTCTCTCTTGTCCCTGTAGTTCTTTTAGACAGGAAAAATCCTGGGTCAGAGTTTTTGACTGTTTGTGGATTGTTGTTTCTATTTTCTGTTCCCTCAAGAGGAGTGTCCCAACGAGGAGTGGATCAAGTAGATCATGTATTCAGGTGATTCTAGCTGAAATCATAATTGGCCAAATAATGACTAAAGCCTGTGATTGGGCAGTGGAAAGAAAAGGCAGAGCTGAAAGTATTAGAAAATGGAGAGAAGAAGGAAGAAGAAGGAGACAAGATAGGATCGAGGGAGAAGATGGAAGAAGAAGAGATTGAAGGCAGAGCAGACCCACATGGCCTGGAAGAGACATAAGTAGCTAAGGATTTCGTAGCTGGGAGATAGAGTAGTGTAGTGGGTATATTTGTTTAATCTAAGCATGGAGCTTATAATTATATTACTGAGTTGTGGGTTCTTTGCACTGGCATTTTGGGGGTTAGAGATTTACCAATATAATTCTGGCTGGTATAAAATAAGTCTCTAGTGTTTCCATTTCATGAGGCTAGAGGGAACTGGGTGAGACTGGAGTGTTGTTGGCTTTCTACAGACCAGCCACAAGGGATGGGGAGGGGGTGGCCTGTGGTATACAAATGGCAAGCTCTAGGCATTTTCAAGAAAGCCTGGTTTGGTCAGCTTGGCAAGCCAAGCATGGAAACTAGGGCCTAGCTAAGGCAGCTAGCTGTGGGGTGCCAGCTATCAGAGACCAACCTATAGATCTGGCCTGGGAGCAGAGTGAGGCCCAGAGCAACTGTTGACGCCAGAGCCTAGCCAACTTTTTAGAATTACAAACTATATGTCCCTCCACCTGGGAAGGACTCTACCAGTTCCCTCTCCCCACTGTAGGGAATTACATTTAAGGTCCCTCCCTATGAGTCTTGAGAGTCTCTCACCTCGAAGATGCCTGGTCCATACTAGAAAGTTTCCAAGCCTCCGGCCTCAACCTCGTATCTCCCTAGGTTTGCTGTTTCCCTTGTTTCTGTTGACCCCCAGGGATTCACTCCTGTTTCCCCCCCCCCCCCCATCCCTAGTCGTGTTTTATATCCCCCAACACCTGGTCCCCTTTTACCCTCCCTGTCCCCTCTCCTACCCAGTGGCCTTCCTCCCTCTGCCCACCACGATCGCTTTCTTCTCCCTCCCAAGTGCAATTGAGATATCCTCACTTGGGCCTTTTTGCTTTTTAACCTTGAGTACTGTGGCTTGTATCCTAAAAAAAGTATTCTGTATTTTTTTTTTTTTGCTAATATTCACTTATTAGTAAATACATACCATGCATATCCTTTTGGGTCTGAGTTACCTGACTCAGGATGATATTTTGTAGTCCCATCCATCTCCCTTCAAAAGTCATGATGTTCTTACTCTTAATAGCTGAATAGTATTCCATTGTGTAAATGAACAACATTTTCTGTATCCATTCTTTTGTTGTGGGAAATGTGGGTTGTTTCCAGCTTCTGGTATCACAAATAAGGTCACTATGAACATAGTGGAACATATGCCTCTGTGGCATGGTGGGGGATCTTTTGGGTATATGCCCAAGAGTGGTAGAGCTGGGTCTTCAATTAGAACTATTCCCAATTTCCTGAGGAACCTCCAGATTGATTTCCAGAGTGGTTTTACCAAACTGGAATCCCACCAGCAGTAATATACCTATATGTATGTTTATGAGAAAGTAAGAAAAGGAAGAAAGGGAGAAGTCAAATTAATTAAGCTTTTCAGTACAGAAATTTTTGAGGAGTCCTTTTGCTTTTGTGACAAGGATTAGCTTAAGATTCTAGCCATAACTACATGCACAAAATCCATCTGCCTTAAAAATACAGAAACCAAAGTTTGCAAGCTGGACAAAGATAGTAAATGACAGTAATAATGAAAGCAGGCAATGTCCCAAGATTATGAGGTTTATTTTTGCTCATGTCTGTTCCAAGACTTTTAAGTCTAGCCATGACCTTGAAGCTTGTTCTTTGAAAATTCCACTGCTTCTATTCCACATTTTATCAATTTTTTTCAGTTAATTCCTTAATCATTGACACTTTGACTCCTCTTCAAAGCCTGTATGTTCTTCTTTTGTCAGCCTGGTGTATCAAAATAACTGATTTACTTTGTGATGAAGAGAAAGACATTTAAATGACAAAGAAAATAAAGTTATAAAAATAATAAATGGTAATATAAACAAAAACAAATCAAAAAGTTATAAATCTGGTTAATGATTTTAAGTGGTATACCACAGAAAAGAAAAGCTCAAAAAATTATATCTTGCTTTCTGTATGCAGCAGAAATAAGTTTAAGCTATAGTGTTGTGCAGAAACATTACAAATAAGGTTAGCTAGTGGAATGGAAGGAAATGATCATGTTTAATAGCTTTCTGGAAGCATATTCATGAAATGACAATAGTATCCACCTTCTGATGAAGAGATAAGACACACTGAACCCTGTAATGGTACCACATCCACATATACTTTCAACATTATGAGCATCAAATTACTTAAATAATTCTCTTCACATACTTACAACTTGGCACTATCTTTGGTCATAATGTTTAAAATGAAAACACATATATAATCCATTTATTTGAGTACACTTTTGAAACAAAAAAGCACAAATATAAAATAAATCAAATGACTAAAATGCACACTAAAGTAAAAGAAAGATAGTTGCTTATTGAGAACTGATTAAAATGGGTCAAGACCAGTATACACCCTTAATCACTGAGTCATCTTTCATTTAGTTTCATGTTAACTCTTACTAATATATTCATATATCTCCTATCTATCCATCTACCTATCTATTCATCTTTTTATCTATCATCTATCTATCTATCTATCTATCTATCAATCAATCTATCTATCATCTATCATTTTCTATCTATCTTCCTATTAATCTATTTAGGATTATAAAAATCACTAAAGTATAAAGTTCTTACGGTAAAAAAAATGCCAGAATTTCTGTTTGTAAAAAGCAGTTTTGTTGGTTAACATGAAATCATGTGGCTTTTTCATTCATTTTCTTGGAAATCATTGATTGTATAATTCAAATTCCTGGATAGCTAGTGAAAGTTTAAGGCAGGTATAGTATTATGAATTCAATTTCTAGATGAAAACAAAAGTGAAAATACAGTAATTACCCATGAATATTTATATATGAAATAAAGTTATATATGAAGAAAACCTAGGGTTGAGGCAGAAACAGGAAGAAGCAGAACATGCATACCACTTATTATTTGGTGTCAAGGAAGACCCATAAACTATGCTAAATACATTCAGGTTACATATCAGCAAGGACATTAATCATTATACTCAGTGTACCAATATTCAAAGCAACAGATAGTCAAATAATGTTAGTCTAATGTTCATGATGGGCAGGTGCAGTGCAAAACTTTTCCTCTGGAGACACAAAGCAAAGGTCTATTTACCTCTGGAAAAACAGTAAATGACAACCAAACTAACAATTATAACCAAGTCCAATTTTCAAACTAATGCCTTTATTGGACCACTTAAGGGAATGTGGGTGAGGTTTTAGAGTTAGAAGCAGGGACAACTCAAAGGCATCTCCACCACAGAAATGCCCATTCTAAATGAATGATGAATTATGAAAGCTTCATTCCTGGAGCTCTACACATCAATTACAAGCAGCTAGACAAGTTGGAAAGCGTCTCCTCTAGGTAATACTGCTTGTTAGTTTACTCTATCAGTTGTGGGTTTCCATTCCTTTATTCTCATGAAGAAGCCTCGTGAGCCTAGAAAAACTCAGCTCTCTACTGCTGGTGAGATTGCAATTCCAGAGCACCAAGTTTCCTTCCAGTACAGATTATTTCAGCTGAGAGGAAATTGTTGTATAATATGTGATAGTTTGAATGAAAATGACCCTCATAATTTCATAGGCAATGATGTTTTTAGGAGGTGTGGATTTTGGAGTAGATGTGACCTTGTTGGAGTAGATGTGAGCTTGTTGGAGTAAGTGTGCTAGTAGAGGTGGGCTTTGAGGATTCAAATGCTCAAGCCAGGCCCAGTGTCCCTTTTTATTCCTGTTACCTGTGGATCCAGACTTAGAACTCTCAGTTGCTTGTCCAGTACTATGTCTGTCTGAATGCCACCATGCTTCCATTCACAATGACAATGTACTAAACTTCTTAACTGTAAGCCAGCCCCCAATTAAATGTTTTCCTTTGTAAGCAATGCTGTGGTCATAGTGTCTCTTCAGAACAACAGAAACCCAAAGACACAGCACAAGGCAAAAAACACTTCAGAAGTTAATTAAGCTTGTTGAAGTAGATGCAGCGTCCTTATCATACTGACTCAGCAAAAGACATTTCTTTAGGAACATAATTACCCATTACCATATGTCTTAGCTAGGGTTTCTATTACTGTGATAAAACATCAAGACCAAAAACAATGTGGAGAGTAAAGTGTGTGTGTTTACCTTTTGTAGCTCACACTCCATCTCTTAGGTAGATTAGGTAGATTAGCAAGAACTCAATGCAGGAACCTGGAAACAAGAATTAAAGTAGAGGCCATGGAAGAATGTTACTTATTGGCTTATCCCTCATAGCTTTCCCAGCCTGCACTCACATATCATGCAGGACTGTGGCACAGGAGTGGTACTACCCATACTGAGCCTGGCCAGTCATCAATTAAGAAGAGAATGCCATGAATGACTGAAAGACATTTTTTTTTCTCTTTCACATAGACTGTTTTGCTTGGAGCATTTATCAATAGAAACTTCCTTTTCTAAAATGACTTGTTTGTGTCAAGTAAATAAAAACACAGCCCTGAAAGCACTCGTGTGTTTTAATGATGAAACTGGTGTCTGAATTACATATGTTGGGTGAATCAAACATAGAATCATAGAGAAGAGCAAACTTTGAAAATATTTAAAATGCTCAAATCTGCCAAGTTTCTACTGGCAAAGAGACTGTGAATTAAAGAAAACCCACAACAGAACTGAAACTTGAATTAAGCTTAAATTTATAGAATTGATAAGGTTTTCTTTAAAAGATGCACTATTTACCACTCTGTACTTCTTTACTTCTCCATTTGGGACAAACCACTGCAGTCTATCTCTGCAGTACTTACTTTGCTTCTCTTAATACACTTCTGATTAACTGTCTCCCATCTAGTGAAAATTATTTTCCTCCGAAGACAAGAACTGAAGAATTCCTATAATATTTACATGACTTTATTTACCTTTATAAATACTCTAAAATCTTTTTTCAGTTTAGTTTAGAGCATAAAGTTTTTTTTTTAATTAGGTATTTTCTTTAATTACATGTACATTTTCCCTTTCCCATCTTCCCCTCCAAAACAAACAAACAAATAAACAAACAAAAGCAAGAACAAACCTCTTTTGCCTCCCCCTTCCCCATGCCTGCCACCCCACCCTCTCCCACTTATTGACCCTGGCATTCCCCTACACTGGAGCACAAAACCTTCACAAGGCCGAGGTCCTTTACTCCTATTGATGATCAAATTTGCAATCCTCTACTATATACCTGCTGCCAGTACATTCAATCCCACCCTGTATAGTCCTTGATTGGTGGTTGGGTCCCTGGGAGCTCTGAGGGTACTAGTTAGTAATTGTTGTACGTCCTAAGGGGCTTCAAACGCTTCAGTTCCATAGAACCTTTCTCTAACTCCTTCATTGGGGACAGTGTACTCAGTTCAATGAATGGCTGTGAGCCTCTACATCTGTATTAGTCAGGTATTGTCAGAGCCTCTTAGGAGATAGCTATATGCTTGTCCTTCCTCCCGTCTCTGCTCCATAGTTAATTTCTGCCACTCCTTCTGTGGGTGTTTGATTCCCCTTTTTAAGAAGGAATGAAATGTCCACCTTTTAGTCTTCCTTCTTCTAAAGTTTCTTGTGGTTTGTGGGTCATTCTTCCTGTATTCCAAACTTCTGGGCTAATAACCACTTATCAAAGAATGCATACCATGTGTGATCTTTTGTGATTGGGTTACCTCACTCAGGATGATACTCTCCAGATCCATCCATTTCCCTAAGAATTTTATAAATTCATTGTTTTTAATAGCTGAGTAGTACTCCATTGTGTAGATGTACCACACTTTCTGTATCCATTCCTCTGTTGAGGGACATCTGGGTTGTTTCCAGTTTCTGGCTATTATAAATAAGGCTGCTATGAACATGGGGGAGCATGTGTCCTTACTACATGATGGAGCGTCTTGTGGGTATATGCCCAGGAGTGGTATGGCTGGGTCCTCTGGTAAAACTATGTCCAATTTCCAGAGGAACCGCCACACTGATTTCCAGAGTGGTTGTACCACTTTGCAATCCCACTAGCAATGAAGGAGTGTTCCTATTTCTCTGCAACCTCTCCAGCATCTGCTGTCACCTGAGTCTTTTATCCTAGCCAATCTGACTGGTGTGAGGTGGAATCTCAGAGTTGTTTTGATTTGCATTTCCCTGATGACTAAGGATGCTGAACATTTCTTTAGGTGTTTCTCAGCCATTAGGTGTTCATCAGTAGAGAATTCTTTGTTTAGCTCTATGCCCCATATTTTAATAGGGTTATTTGGTTCTCTGGAGACTGACTTCTTGAGTTCTTCGTATACATTGGATATTAGCTCTCTATCAGATATAGGGTTGGTAAAGATCCTTTCCCAATTTGTTGGTTGCCGTTTTGTCCTATTGACAGTGTCTTTTGCCTTACAGAAGCTTTGCAACTTTATGAGGTCCCATTT
>JADRCD010188699.1:0-46393 GCA_019843815.1 Montemys delectorum | reverse complement strand
ATATATATATATATGATTCATTTGAAATAAAATAACCAAGAGAAGTTTATCACTAGATAAACATAATATTGTGTATTGATTGCCTTGAAAAGAGAATCATGACACCTAACTTATCTTTTGTGTCATTCAGATTTTTTATTCTATAACATTCATCCTAAGAGCAACAGAGATTATTTCAGAAAGGCCACAGCAAGATTTTTAACTTGTAAAAAGTACAGTTGATTGGGCAAGCTGCTCATCTGCTATTGTCTGTGCAGGTGTGGTAGGAAGGAGGACACTATGCTTTGTCCCACTAGCACTCACTTTTGCATGATGGTCCCCTGATTTAGCCCTCAATGGAAAGCTCCAGGGTCTTTGTATGCTTCCCATTACAATCCTCTCCATCTTTGTATCCTCCCTTCAGCCACCTGGTTGCCACTGTGCATAAATGGGAACCTCAGTATTTTATAACACAAGACTGAATCAATCTAGAGAATTTCAAATGGTCTCTGGTTTTGACACTTAGAAATCAGATACAGCTTGGTCAGTCCTTTGCTCCTACTTGATTATAGCTGTGTCACTTGTGTTAACAGTATTTTCTTCTAACTTTGTAAAAACAGGTAAGAAATATTATGATTTTTTAGATAATTTCTATTTGATAATAGTGAAAGGGATCTTGCCTCTGATTCTCAACAAGTATTTTCAAAATGCATGTCATTAGATCTATGCCTTTACTTCTCATTAAAATTCTCTATTCATATAGAGTCTGTAATGCTATAAATCATTATATATACATGTATATATATTAATTTTATTATCAACAACATAAAAATAGTAATTCTGGATTATTTGAAGGGTTACAAAAACACTTAGTTTAGAAAGAAGTTTGAGGTTTTCTGCTGAAAGGTTTTATAATTAATATTATTTCTGTTTTGAGCAACAGACTACCAGAAGAAAAAAATTAGAGAGCAATGTGCTTTCCTCAAGTATAATCCTGTTTCTGGGAATGTGCCTCTACTTCAATTCTATACATGAGAGAATCTTCAAAAACATAAGCTGCTCTTGTCTAAGGTCAAACTAACCAATTATGAGCATCTTTTCAGCTTTGAAATTGGGTAATGTGGAAACCCTGGAGAGCCATTATGTGGTGGCAGACTGGCTGATGGAATGTACATATGCTCAGTGGGTCCCCAAGGGCAAGGTTAGCATTGAGGAGCCAGGGCAGCATAACCTCTATTCTTAGTGAAGCCACTGCTCTCCATTGTGACTTGTGCTTTACAGTCCGAATGGCCACAGTAATATGTGTGCTCATCACTGTGATAAAAGGATGAAAAGCTTTTCCCGTTTTGATAAGAGAACCTCCAAAGAATCTCATCTTTCAATTTCACATTTCTCCGTTGATGAAGTCCAGGAAAACATCCATTGCTACTCGGTGCTATCATTTCATTCAGGCAAAATCTCCTTCTGTTCAGTCTGAGAAGGTTATAGAATTTGCACTATTAGAGGGAACCTTTGTAGAGATGATTAGGTACATAAATACTTGCCACCCTAAAGCAAGGCATTGAACAGTGTCTCTTAATTATTAGAAAGTTTCTTTAGAAAGAAATTAGTTACTAAACAGCCATATTCCTTCCAGCAGAGCCCTTGTAGCAATAGTTATGTCTGTTCCCCCATTCCTCACAAAACTAGATGGCTCTTAAGGGATATTCCTGCTCAGAATTGTACGGTCAGGTAGAATAATGATCACGTGGTATTTATGCACAGTAAAAAGATTCTCTTACTAGAGACTTTCAGAAGGAAGTAGTTGCTAAAAGAATCAAACTCAGCAAGTGAAGTGAAAAGTTGGACAGAATTAAAGAGCTCTGAAATATGTCAGATGGTGAAGATGATGATATTATTATTATTATTATTGCATCATCAAGGACTAATAATAGGGTTTTGTGCATAGTCATAGTAGCAAATATTGTCATTGAACTATGTCCTAAGCCCTAAAACTTTTAACTGTAAAGAAAAACATCAAGAAAGAAGAGAGATTTTAGCAATTATTTATGCTGTCTCTCTCTCTATGTATTGTGTGTATCTATGTGCTTGTATGTATTATAGCCCTTCTTATTTCCAAAACCTGTTTTAATATGTGTAATACATACTGAAACTTAAAGAACAAAAGATAATTTAAATGCATAGAAAAAAGCCCCAAGACATCAATACTTAAAGATGTTATCTCTATTATGAGATTCACTTTCCATCTGGCAAAATCAGTATAATTATTTCATTTGTCTTAACATCCCAATCTCAGGGATGTCTGGTAGTCACACCCACGAAGGCATAATTATATACTAACTCGGGTAGCCATAGTCCTGATATAGTTGTCCTGTGAAGATGTCCTATGAACCATTCCACAGCACTACCTCTCATATAGTCCCTTTCCAGGAAATAAACAATAAACAAACAACAACAACAGCAAAACAGAAATAATGTCTTGTTCTTTGAAATATCAACTAAGTTAATTGAATTCTATTTTTCTTTGAAATACTTGTTCTCTCATTTTGTATTTTACCTCTTCCAAGTATTATCTCTGTCTACAAAACCAGTCCCCAATAAAAAGACTAGCAACCATTTATAAAAATGAGAGCCAACATTCCTTACTTTATAAAATCTGATAGAGAAACTTTTAAAGTATATTGACAGAAAAATGAATATTAGTGCATTGAAATTAATTTTGAATTACATATGCACACAAAAACAGTTTTTTCTCAAATTGGCAAAAATATGATTTAGGCAATGAAACTTCAGCACTGAGTATAAACATTTAAAGACTAAATCACTGAAACAGGGGACCATCTACACAGAAAGGTTTGAGCTTTGATCCTTGTTGCAGAGCTCCCTGGAGTCCAAAAGTCTGCTTTCCACTCACGGTGTGCTCTGCTTCTTCAGTAAAGACTCTACCCTTCTATCTCTCTGATGTCGAACACTAAGGATGGAAAGCAGGGCACACCAAACCAAATGATCTCACAAGGAGTGACTTTTCTAGTGTTTCAAGCCATGTGACCTTAGGTATTGATTTACAGTCCACTGTAGTACCCCCAGAGCAAAAGCGACACTGGTAATTAAGTCAATTGCAGCATATCCTAAAATAGTGCTGACTGGCTACTGCCGAGGCCCTTCCCTTTTCCTCTGTCTCTGAGCAAATGCAGATGCAGAGACTGACCTCTGATCTCTCCCCCAAGTTTTTAGCTGCAGCTGTTAGTTTTCTTTCTCCGGGTCTTTTACTACTGATAGACTGATAAGAGTCATTAAATTGTGTGTGCAACTTTCTTTTAAATAAACACGAAAGATTTATACCTCAAGCCTTACTTATGAAATGTTTTATTGAGGCCAGAATGAAAGGGAATGTTCTCATTAGGGCCTTCCCAGTTAAGGACCTACGCCAATTGAGCACATTAATAAGGAAAAGCCATGTTTTTGAAGGATTTTATATTCCAATGCAGAATTTTTCCATTGTGCAACTCTCAAGATTATAAGCAAATTGAGTCAGAAATCTCCTCTTTGTATTCCATTAGAGTCATTACTGAGATAGGGCCACAAAAGGTAATAGCAATAAAACCAAATACCTTGAGGAGCATATGCAAATTATATGCTAATACATGGTAATCAAGCACTGTGTTCAGTGGCCATAAAAATACTAAATACAGCTAATTAAGGGTAGGTAAGTTGCTGTGCTTTCTACTTCAGAGCTATATGTGAGAAGTAGTATTTTACTATAATTACATCAGTCCTGCCCTCGGCAGCACATCCACCATTTTAACAGGATTTCTTATTCTGTCATTATTTGTCCATTTCACCGAATACAATCATTTCTCTTCTCTACCTCAGGCCTTGGTTCCATGAAGTTATTGAGAAACTAAAAGACAAATTAAATCCTTAGCCTCAAGGAAAACAAACACTTTCCTCCCTAGAAACCTTAGGTGTCATGCCCACTTAAAACTCCTCTTAGAATAAGTGCCCCCCACTGGGGGATGAGAGCTTGGTAGTCAGCCATATTGAAAACCACTTTGGAAAGAGAGCCAGTAGTAACCTACAAAATGCAGTGACTTCTCCCTGAAATGTAGTTCAATGCAGAGATTTGCTGTTTGAGTGGAACATTTGCATAAGAGCACAGTATATCTGCCTAAAAAAATCATATTCTTTGACTAAGTAAATTTATATGTATATATTCACATAAAGTTGGAATACTTTATTATCTACACTTTTCTTAGCTATTAGTATATTTGTATGCCTTATGGTGCTTAAAAAAAAGTTATCCCTCCTGTCTGTGCTGGTCTACCTTGGGCTCGAACTCTGCGACCAGTCACATTGCTCCCATAGAAGGATTCACTCCCAGGTGCTCTAGCATGCCCAGGATCACAGGAACAGGGGTGAGGAGAATACAACATCTGTTCCAACACTACAGGGAGTAACTGGGACCAGCAGGATCCAGGGATACAGGAATTACACCCGACCAGTGGCTCGAGTTCCTTCCAGTCTACACAAGTCTACCTTCAGCTCGAATTGGCAGCCAGTCCCACACCCCCCAGAGTTTGGTGACACCAGGACCTCAGTGTCACAGAGGCAGCTTGACACTCAGGAACTCTGACACACACAGAATCTCAGGATTCCAGGATCACAAAGACAGCTGGACTCTGAGGAGTTCTGACTCAACCAGGAATACTTGAAGGACAGGCTCCAGTCAGATATAGCCAGGACAGGGAGCACTTGAGATATTCAGATAGTTGGAGGCAAGCTTAAAAACAGAAGCAACAGAAACCAAGGTTACTTGGCATCATCAGAGCCCAATTCTCCCACTATAGCAAGTCCTGGATACACCATCACACTGGAAAAGCAAGATTCAGATCTAAAAATCATATCTTATGATGATAATAGAGGACATTAAGAAGAACATAAATAACTCCCTTAAAGAAATAAGAGCAAACACACATAAAGATGTCCAAGCCCTTAAAGAAGAAACACAAAAATTCCTTAAAGAATTACAGGAAAACACAATCAAACAAGAGAAGGAAATGAACAAAACTATCCAAGATCTAAAAATGGAAATACAAACAATAAAGAAATCACAAAGGTAGACAATCCTGAAGTTACAAAACCTAGGAAAGAGATCAGGATTCATAGATGGAAGCATCACCAACAGAATACAAGAGATAGAAGAGAGAGTCTCAGGGCAGAGGATACCTTAGAAAACACTGACACAACAGTCAAAGAAAATGCAAAAGGCAAAAAGCTCCTAACCCAAAACATCAGGAAATCCAGGACACAATGAGAAGATCATAAGTATAGAAGAGAGTGAAGACTCTCAAGGTAATGGGCCAGTAAATATTTTCAACAAAATTATAGAAGAAAACTTCCTAACCTAAAGAAAGAGATGCCCATGAACATACAAGAAGCCTACAGAATTCCAAATAGGCTGGACCAGAAAAGAATTTCTTCTGTCACATAATAATTAAAATGCCAAATACATTAAATAAAGAAAGAAAATTAAAAGCAGTAAGGGAAAAAGGTCAAGTAATGCATAAAGACAGGCCTATCACAATTACACCAGACTTCTCACCAAAGACTATGAAAACCAGAAGATCCTGGGCAGATGGCATACAGACCCTAACAGAACATAAATTTCAACCTAGGCTACTATACACAGCAAAATTCTCATTTATCATAAATGGAGAAAACAAGATATTTCACAGTAAAACCAAATTTACACAATATCTTCCCACAAATCGAGGTCTACAAAGGATAATAGATGTAAAACATCAATACAAGGAGGGAAACTACACCTTAGAAAAAGCAAGGAAGTAATGTTTCAACACACCCAAAAGAAGATAGCTACACAAACATAATTTCACCTCTAACAACAAAAATAACAGGAAGTAACAATCACTTTTCATTAATATCTCTTAACATCAATGGACACAATTCCACAATAAAAAGACATAGACTAACAGATTGGATACAGAAACAGCACCCAGCATTTTGCTGCATACAGGAAACACACCTCAGTGACAAAGACAGACAGTACCTCAGAGTAAAAGGTTGGAATACAATTCTCCAAGCAAATGGTCCCAAGAAACAAGCTGGAGTAGCCATTCTAACATCAAATAAAATTGACTTTCAAACAAATGTTATCAAAAAGGATAAAGAAGGACACTACATACTAGTCAAAGGAAAAATCTACCAAGATGAATTCTCAATTTTGAACACCTATCCTCCAAATGCAAGGGCACACACATTCATAAAAGAAATTTTACTAGAACTCAAAGCATACATTTCTCCCCACACAATAATAGTCGGAGACTTTAACACCCCACTCTCTGCAATGGGCAGATGATGGAAACAGAAACTAAACAGAGACACAGTAAAACTCACATAAGTTATGAGCCAAATGGGTCTAACAGATATTTATAGAACATTTCATCCTAAAGCAAAAAAGAAATAATATATACTTTCTCCTCAGCATCTCATGATATCTTCCCCAAAACTGACCATACAATTGGCCACAAAACAAGCCTAAACAGATACAAGAAAATTGAAATAATCTTATGCACTCTATCAGATCACCAAGGACTGTGGCTGTTCTTAAATTCCAACAAAAAACAATGTAAAGCACACATGCACTTGGAAACTGAACAATGCTCTACTCAATGGTAACTTGGTCAAGGAAGAAATAAGGAAAGAAATTAAATACTTTTTAGAATTTAATGAAAATGAAGACACATCATACCAAAACTTATGGAACACAATGAAAGCAATAGTAAAAGGAAAACTCATAGCTTTAAGTGCCTCCAAAAAGAAACTGGAGAGAGCATACACTACCAGCTTGACAGCATACCTGAAATCTCTAGAACAAAAAGAAGTAAATATATCCAAGAGGACTAGATGGCAGAAAATAATCAAAGTCAGGTCTGAAATCAACTAAATAGAAACAAAAAGGACTATAGAAAGAATCAACAAAACCAGGAGCTGATTCTTTGAGAAAATCAACAAGATAGATAAACCCTTAGACAGAAGGCACAGAGACAGTATCCAAATTAATTAAATTAATAATGAATGGGAGACATGATAACAGAAACAGTGGAAATTAAAAAAAAACATCATCAGATCCTACTACAAAAGTTTACACTCAAAGAAACTGGAAAATGTGGATGAAATAGACAATTTTCTATACACATAAAAGGTGCCAAAGTTAAGACATGATTAGATAAGCCATCTTAACAGTCCCATAACCCCTAAAGAAATAGAAGTAGTCATTAATAATCTCCCAACCAAATAAAGCCCAGGACCAGATGGGTTCAGTGGAGAATTCTATCAGACCTTTAAAGAAGGCCTAATACCAATACTCTTCAAACTATTCCACAAAATAGAAATAGAAGGTACACTAACCAGTTCATTCTATGAAGCCACAATTATGCTTATGCCTAAACTACACAAAGACCAAATGAAGAAAGAGAACTTCAAATCAATTTCCCTTGTGAGCATTGATGCAAAAATACTCAGTAAATTTCTTTCCAACTGAATCCAAGAAAATATCAAAACAATCATTCACCACAAGCATGTAGGCTTCATCCCAGGGATGCATGGATGGTTCAATAAATAGAAATCCAGCAATGTAATCCATTGCATAAACAAACTCAAAAGAAAAAAAAAACTGCATGATCATTTCATTAGATGCTGAAAAAGCATTTGACTAAATTCAGCATCCCTTCATGTTAAATGTCTTGGAAAGATCAGAAATCCAAGGCCCATACCTAAAGATAGTAAAAGCAATATACAGCAAACCAGTATTCAACACCAAAGTGAATGGAGAGAAACTTAAAGCAATCCCACTAAAATCAGGGACTAGACAAGGCTGCCCACTCTCTCCCTATCTTTTCAACATAGTACTTGAAGTTCTAGCTAGGGCAATTGGACAACAGTAGAAGGTGAAATGGATACAAATTGGAAAGGAAGAAGTCAAAGTATCACTATTTGCAGATGTATGGTAATGTACTTAAGTGACCCCAAAAATTCCAAAAGAGAACTCCTAAAGCTGATAAACAACTTCAGCAAAGTGGCTGGGCATAAAATTAACTAAAAGAAATCAGTGGCCTTCCTCTACTCACAGGATAAACAGGCTGAGAAAGAAATTAGGGAAATGATACCCTTCACAATAGCCACAAATAATATTACATACCTTGGTGTAGCTCTAATCAAGCAAATGAAAGATCTATATGATAAGAACTTCAAGTCTCTGAAGAAACAAATCAAAGTAGATCTCAGAAGATGGAAAGCACTCCTATTGTGGTTGCCAAGAATTACATGCTGAAAGGAGCCTGATATGGCACTGAGAGGTACTGCCAGAACCTTACAAATACAAAGGTGGATGTTAGCAGCCAACCATTGGACTCAGCTTGGGGTCTCTAGTAGTAGACTTCAATAAGGGACTGAAGGAGCTGAAGGGGTTTGCAACCCCATAGGAAAAACAACAATATCAACCAACCAATCCCTCCAGAGCTCCCAGGGACTAAGCAATCAACAAAGGAGTACACATAGCTCCCGCTGCATATGTAGCAGAGGATGGTCTTGTCATGCACCAATGAAAGGAGAGGTCCTTGGTCCCATGAAGACCCAATAGATGCCCCAGTGTTGGGGAATCGAGGGCAGAGAGGTGGGAGTAAGTTGCAGTGAACAAAGCAAAAGGTTGTTTCTGTCCTGATTACATGAGCTTCAAGTGCTCAGGAAAGGATGTTGATGGTCAATTTCATGGAAATCAAATTGGCAAACAAACAAACAAACAAAGATCTAGGGCAAAGGTTTAGTTTAAGCTCAAATTAGCCATATCCTCAGTAACATTAGTTTGGTTATCTGGAAAGTTTCTTCTCCTCAGGGAGTAGTGAACAAAAGGATCCATGACTATAGACAAATGGCAGACATGGGCACAGTGGCACAGGAAAGGCTGATCAACGTCTAGAAGGAAAAACCTAAGGAACACACTAAATAAGAAGGGCAAGTAAAAGTTGCTTGTGTTGCCTGATTAGAGCAGAGAGGAAGTACCAAGGACATGCATCAAAGTATTAGAAATTACTCTGAAAGGAGAAAGCTTGTAGGTATTTTCCCATTCCATCATAAATCTTCAGCTTGAAAGTGATTATTACAAGACGACACAAATAAGGTAAAGAAATATTCAGGACCCACAAGCTGTCTCAGCAGGTAAAAACACTTTCCACTAACCCTGATAACCTGGATTCCATCTTTTATCCCTATATGGTGGAAGGAGGTAACATATTCTTTTCGGTTTCCCTCTGACTTTCATATGCATGCCAGATGTAGCATGCTTTACCATCTATGGTCAGAAATGTGCATGTGTGTACACATACACACACGTGGACACCATAAAGAAAGAAAAAATAGATTAGAGATAGATAGATGCATATATACATACATACATACATACATACATACATACATACATACATACATAGATAAATGTACAGAATAAACTCTGTGTAAAAGGCAGACATGAGAGCTACTGGAATACTGTCTTTATTTGGATGCCTTCTACATTTCCAGGACAACATTAACTGTAAGGTCATGTTACAGAACCATTTGACTCCAAGGAACTGGGAAAAGCTGTAAAGTATTTGAAGAATGCCAAAGAGGTGATTGTCAAAGAATGGCAGTTTCATCCTTCTGTTTGATTTCTGTCTTCTGTTTGATTCCTGAGATGTTTCATTCCTGATGAAGTGAAGAATATGCTACTCAGATCATTTGACAATAGAATATTGAGAAAATACTTAAGGAAAGTTAATAGAAATATATTAGTATGGAATAATTTCATTTATGTTTTAATTTCAAGGAAAAGATGATTTAGAGAAAGTTAGTAAGTTGGAACCATACTAGAATTGAATGAATATTTCAGTTTTGAAACATTTGACAAAATAAGGCATATAGTGGGTACTGTCAAATCCTACACCGAAGACCGCAACACCCAGTGTGGAAGAAACTAAAAGACCACCTTAACCAAAAAGTTCCAAGATTGATTCCTCTTGATACAAGATACCAGATAGTACTTTAGAGTTTCACATAGGACAGAATTTCATGCTAGGCATTCCTCAAGTCGAGAATAAAAATCTTGACTTGTGCTGACAGGAGTCCTTTTTTGAAGATATAAACTAACTCTTAGAATGACAGAACATCAGTAACTCTGGAGATACAGGCATGGAATCCAGTGGATGCTTAATGCTCACTAGCCAGTCACTATAGCTGACCCAACTCCAGAATTGGTGGGACAAACCCTGCACATATATATAATGAAAGCAATAGAGGAAGGCACTTAACATAGATATCTGGTCTTATACACAAACATTGGCAAGAACACCTGTAAAAATGAGTATATACACACAAATAAATGCACACACAAATACACATATGCCATACTCGGTGGAGCAGGGGACTGATAATCACTTGGTGAAAGTAACAGTTAAAATTATTGAGGTTGACATGAAAATGGACAAGGAGTAGGAAGGCAAAGTCACCCAAATTAAGAGCCAACAGGCTGGTTTCAGCCTTCACACACCTCAGCATGCAATTCAACAAGCCCTGTAGCTATAGCTATTCCAGGGGAACTGAGTCCTCTTCATTTCCTCCTAATGTTTTGCATCTGCTATGACTTGAGGATGAGGAGGCAGAAACACAGATGAACCAGAATGACCTCTACATTTTGTTGATATTATTTCTAGCATTACAGTGATTGAAATTGTCCTTGTGTCTATCATTGTGTTTCTGGTTCTTCTAGAATCAATGGAGTACGAGAAAAATCAATGGAAAGGCTTGACTCTGAGCTATGTACGGATCATGCCTGTTGTATAATAGAACAAATGAATGGTCTCACCCTGGCTTTTGAACTTTTGTCACTTTGGGTATTTTAAGATAGATAACAAACAAATATACAGAAAAAAATTTAAAAAACAAAAATATTCCTGTTGGAAAATTGTGTGTATATATCCCATACAAAAAAATCTGTTTGCTTCAAACCATGTATGCATGTATCAATTACATATGTGTGACAGACAGACAGACAGACAGACAGACAGAGATAGAGACAGAGACAGAGACAGAGACAGAAACAAAGACAAAGACTGAGACAGACACAGAGACACAGAAAAAAAGACAGAGAGAAACGGAGAAAAATGTTTTGTTTTGTGTTTTTAAATTCCAGACATTACATGACTATGTCATCTACATCTTGTAGTAGCAATAACTGAAGACCCATCTTCTTAGAAAAGCTGGGTTTATTGTGATGGTGACAGAGGTATTAACAAGCTCTAGTAGGACAAGGCAAAAGAAAGAACAATGATATAGGGCTGGTCACCATGATTTTAGTCATTACTTGCCCTTGTTCCCTAAAGCAAAAAAATGATCTTGGAGATGTGTGTCAAAGTGCATGTGCATGTACATGTGTGTATAAAATGGAAGGTTAATTGAAACAGGGACAATTTCTACGACATCAACATTTATGAAGTGGTTAGACTCTGCTGAGACATAGATGTTTTGGGGTCATTCATGTTCCTGTAATTCCTCATCTGTGCTTTGTAAGTAAATCCAATAAACTTACTGATGTCTCAAGTCAGACTTGGGTGGAATTCTTGCTTTAATATATTTTGGTGTTTTCTCTTTGATAAATAAACATTTGTTCATGTCTTCTTAGGAAAAGTTAGACGTGCACACATGTGCACACACTTATTTCCTCTCAGACACCATTGTCCCCAGCGACAAGACACTGGCCATTTAAGCAAAGATTACTAGAAAATACTCGAAGAGAAACTTTAGCAGGACACTGCAACTCATGAGGAGGTCTGCAAATAATAGCTTAGGAGTTTTATCCTTTACACATGACCTTTGCTTCCAAGGTCTCCTTCAAACCACATACCGGTATCATCCGACACAGCCTTCCATTTATCTACTTGAGCTGAGCTGACCCCACTGGAAATCGAACCTTGCTCCAGATATTGATCCAGACACATAGACACTGGTAAGGCTCTCTTTGTGTGAAATTTACAGAGGAGCCTGTTAGACAGAGCTCTGAAGTACAGACACATCCACAAAGCTGATGTTTCCCTTGGTGAGATGGTAGAAAAAAAACCATGGACCACTTGTGTCCGGGCCAAAGGATGCCTCAGAAATCATTGCACTGGTCATGATGCTTTGCTGCTCAGTCCCCGTCTTGCTCTTACTCTCCATGAAATGTGACCAGTTATTCATGACCTTCACTTTCTGTGCTCTGTTCTCCCTCTGGTCGGTCTCTTTGGCTTTAAGCTATAGCGAACTCACTAAGCACGGGACTCTCCTTTAGAAAAAATAATCGAACTGAATGGACTTTTGTTTGCTTTCTGGCCTTCAAACACCAAGGCACTGTTGTGCTCTTTAAAATTGTAAATTATGTCTGTTTAAGAAAATGTCAGTGTTTTTTAAAACAGAATAACAGAGCTGGAAAAGACCGGGCTGTACTATTTGTTGCCAAAGTTTCATGCAGGAAAATGATGTATTTATCATCATGGGCACAGGCAAGGATTCTAGAGACTCCGGCACAATGCTTCCTCAGTTCTACAGATCTTTTTTTTTTTTTTTTTTTTGTATTCTCAGGCAATTATGTGAGTAATGTAAAAGTTCATAAACTATGAATCAGGAAACCTTTATTAGCAACAATTAAAAAGTAAGATATATCTCCTAGAATTCAATTGACATTTTTTCCCCACCAGAAATGAGTTCATTGCAGATAATAGTTGCACTGGCTATTTAAAATTATATTTCTTGAGCTAAGGAGAGAGGAGATCTGTTGTTAATGTTCAGATGTTACTTCATGTATTCTAAAGATTTAGCTTGTAAATAGCCTGGTTGGGTGATTTTGAGTAGAGGAGGGCAAGTGTTTGTGCAGGATAAGTTAAGTGTTGAAGAGGCATCACTGTCTTGGCAAATAAACCACTTAGACACCTAGAAGTTCACCTCTGCAGGAGGACTCCAAAGGTATTGAAAGGCAAGGGTGAGGTACTTACTGAGAGCTAGCCTTTGATTTTCACTGGCTTCTTGGCTTATCTGGAACCTTGATTTGTCCAAGTATTCTTAGTAAAATGCAGGCAGAAAATCATAACCTTTTTTTCTAAGAATAAAGTGAAGTCTATAAAACAAGAGTCTTCATATTTTAATATTAACAAGTACTTACAAGAATACACTGAAAGAGCATCTTTTCCCAGGAAAACATACTGTGTGTGTGTCCTCTGGATAACCATTCTAAGGGGGAATATTTGCCTAAGCTTCTTTTTCCTTGGACTCTTCACATTAAGCAGTTGTTGGCATGAATACTAGGAAACCTGCCTGACTTTCTAGTAATAACTTTGATAGTTTCTCTTCTAACAGTTTGAACACATTATTTACTGATGGTGTTTTATCATTTCCAGAAGTAGAAATGGAAATTTCTTTTCCATTTAAACATTACTACTTTTAGTGGGCTAGAAATATTAAGAGAAATGTTAGTCACATAGAACTTTGAAAATGAAGAATAAGAAAGAAGAAAGAAAGTAGGCATTTGCTTTTATTTTTGCTTAATATTTTCAAGCATAGAAGTACGATAAGCTTGCCAAGCTCTATGGCCCTCAGCAGAACATTTGTCATGAGGCATGGTGGAGTGCTTATTGAATGACTTTTCAAGAAAAAAAAAAATCATTCCTGTTCTCTAATCTGGCTCTCACTCATAGCGGTGGGTCTTTTGAGCATCATATCTCTGCAACTGATAGGCACACTTACTATTTGCTTTAGGAAGATGGGCCATGGACTGTGTCCAGATGCTGTCAATCTCCTTGGCAAAATGACTAGATTTGATTTACTTACAAGCAGGGAGGTATGGAGGAGGATATACCTCTTTCAGATAATTTCTGAGGAAATAACTACAGAGTCTAGGAGAAATCATACCCTAATAGATAGTTAGTGTGTCCATTTGATATATGTGTCACCTTGAGCCTGCATCTTTGCCATCACTGGTCCTTAGGTTGGTCCATAGAAACTGAATGTTGATGACCAGGGAGTGATAAGTGTGTAAGCAAGTCCACCATTTTCATTTATTCTTTATGGTCTCTAAGAGAAAAGTCTTGATAGAGGACACTTAGCCTGCCTGAGATGACTATTGTGAAAATAGAGTCAAGGGAACAAACAAACAACACAGCCAATATAGCAAAGTCCTTCAGTATGATATCAGGTGGATGAGATTAGGTCAAGGGTTATTTCTTGTTTTGGATTTTCTGTAATTTTATCTACAAACATGCTTCTGATCATAGCAACACCAACAAAAGGCCTCTGAGCAAGGCTTAATGCTTAGCTCTTCTCTCTATATAAAGCAATGATCCTTCCTAGAAATATGTTCTCTCTCTCTCTCTCTCTCTCTCTCTCTCTCTCTCTCTCTCTCTCTGTCTGTCTCCTTTATAGATTACTTTGAAATTCTAATTAAGTAAAAGTATTTAATGCCTTATAATTTATTTCAAGGATAATATTTTCCTTATTGTTGATAATGAGTCTGCCAATTGCCTTGTTCGTTTTACAGGTGCACTTCACACTCTCATAGATACTCTATGAGCGATACTTGAGCCTCTGCTTTATAGCAGAAGAGAAACAGAATTCAGTAAAGTGGGGCTGAGCTTGAGGCTGAGTTCTTTGTTGTTGTGATAAAGTCTCATGTATTTCAGATTACCTTCCGACTTTTAATATAGTTGAAGTTGATTTTAAATCCCTAATCTCCCTGCCTCCATTTCAGTGTTGGAAGAGGCATAGGTCTGAATCACCATGCCTGGATTGACATGAAAATTTCAGTTTCTCATAGGTTTGATAGTTAGGTCACATACGCTACTGAAAAATGTGGCTTACTGACACACATACATACATATGCACACACACACAGACACACATCACTTTGTGTCTTTTTCTGTGTGTATGACTGTAGTATATATTATAGTAAAACTCCAACTGAAATTTAATTTTCAAATATTAGTATTGCTACACAATGAAATTTGTTATGTCTAATACCAAACTAAGGCAAATGAGGTCTTGATTAAGCATCATAACAAGGCTTCGTAACAGTGATGGGTAGTACTGCCTTAAGGAAATGCTCTGTGTTTTCCAACAGCCCAAGAGAGATAATGTTTGGAGTGCAAAATTTGAATTTCTTCAGTCTTCTCAAGCTTTATTTTGGAAATATAAAGAAACATGTGATCCAATTAAGTCCACTTATTCTCTCTTAAAATTCAACTTAGAGATCTCAGGTCCTTTCCCTTGTTTCCACTAATAGGAAATACAGAAAAAAAATTATTACACTCTTTAATTGAAAATAACTTTGTAATTATAGACTAGAATTTTGTCAAACCAGTGGAATTTGTAACATTTTAAATAAATTGATTTTGAAGGATTTTTCTCTTCAAAACTAATGTGGATCCATGCTTTCTTGTGATTAACTAAATGGTATGCATTTAGACTTTTTCACCAAATTAGCCAAACTTGTTTATTTTCAACCTCTATATTCAACCAAAAGCTGGTTAGTAATGACATAAACTAGCCTTTTAGACCATTAATAAAGATTGTAATAGGACTAAGTAGGGAAGTGACCTCTTGTAGCCTGTTAATGTCAGAATTGGAAAATACTTCAAAAAGAAGAGTACAAGCATATAGCAAAGAAAAATGAAGGGATGTATTAAATGCAAACACAATATCATACAGTAGATGGTCAATCTTACAGCACTTGAGTTGCTGGCCTAGTTTTGGATACCTGAATAAATGCATGCTTACCCCAGACAGGACTCGGTGAAAACCAAAACCCTACTCCATCATAATGTAGCTTGCTGAAATAATTACTCTTATTAGAATTAATTATGTTGTCATGGCAACCTACTGGAAACTAAGGCTAAGGAAAAGTTCTCCCCATGGTACCCGTCTAGGGAGTGACAGAACAGTATGTGATCTTTGGTGCTACCTGGCTAGTTAGACAACAACCATAAACTGCCTGTGTATCACAAGTCTTCTCTCAAGGCATTAGTCATACTAGTGCTGTGCTCAGAGTCCAAAAGGGTAATGGTCAGAGAACTGAACACACTACCCAAATTCCTGTGTGGATTTAGGGAACATTTCCCAGGACTGTAATGTGCTTTATTCACAGTTGAGATTGATCCGACCAGGGCAATAGATTTCTTTTTATCAACTCTAGTTATCTCAGCTGTGCATCCTATAAGCTGATTGGTTCCCAGACTGGCAATAGGCACCCATATCCCTGGGATCTCAGGCTCCTTGAAGAAAGTGATATTATATTTAAGTTGTGATTATCTTCTCACGTATATTAAATTATCAATAGATTATTATCTATAAAAAGGCAAATGTTATATAAATAGTATTACATTCTACTGTTAATTATCTTTATGCCAAGAAAACTAGGATCTGTAGGAGCTCAATACCACTGCATTGTTTGCTCCTAGTACGTGTGATCCACTGTTAGGTAATACCATAGGTCAGGAAACAGTGGATCACTAAGGAAAAGTGTTAACAAGTTACACATTCTTACTTTGAAGTGTTGAAGATCTATTTTTATGGCTCCAAGTTTCTTTTTCATATGTGTTTGAGTTTGTGGTTTTCTACTTTAAAATTATCTTAGTTTCTTTTTCAACTGCTATGATAAAAATTCTCAGACAAAAGAAATGTAAGAGAGAAAGACATTATTTTTCTCACATATCAAGGTAGAGTTGAAAAGTGAAGGCCACAAGACCTGGAAGTAACTGGTCACTGTACAGACAAAGCCATGAATGCTTCCTGGTGCTCCTATGGCTTTCTACAGTTCATGTAATAATTCAGGATATTCTGCCAAGGGAATGGCCCCACCCACAGTCAAGATGGGTCTTCTCACAGCAATGGAATCTAGAATATCTCCTGCAGACATGCCAAGAGACCCACCCTCTGTGTAATTCTAGTTTCTGTTAAGTTGGTATAGTAACCATACTTCTTTTTTCCCACGCATAAATATGAGGGCTTGTCTATAAGTGAGCACTGTGACAAGTTAGCCTTCTGTAATAGGTGTATGACGTAGGGTGTGCCTCAATGTCAAGAAATTCACTCAACTGGAACAGTGAAGAGAATATAAATATCAATAAAAAAGGATTAATTTAGTCATAAATACTTATTGGTATCCACCACATGATAGAAAGCTGGCTTTTAAAAAAATACATCCTTGAAAAGATGAACTGGATAGCTACGAATGGATATAGAACTTGTCAACTTTTTAGGGGTTGACCATTTATCATCTGCCTTTCTACATATATACCATGCTAAAAGCCTCCTGAATTTTGCTGCTGTTGTTGCTGATGAAAATCTAGCTTAGGGTCCTGGTGATGTAGCTCAGTGTTAAGGAACACTGACTGCTCTTGCAGAAGACCAGGTTCAGTTTTCACAACCAACATAGCAACATACAAAGAGCTCTATGTTTAGTTCCTCATGGTTTCATGCTTTCTTCTGGAATCCATAGACATTTACACTAGGTGTGCACACACACAATAATATGAAGGCATAATGTTTTATATGCTGTGTAAAGTTTGCCCGTGGGTTATCCAAAGCTGATTTCTCTGCCCTTGTACCTTGTTTTAATCTGGACACAACATTGTAATACCTATCCCAAGAATCTCCTCCTCAAGTTTGTGTAAATAGTTCTTACCAATTATTCTCTGCCTTGTCAATAAATAGTGATCATCCAATGGCTTGACAGAATAAAGAATAGGATTTGAAATGTCCACCAGTATAAGAAATGGCGAGGAAGAAGAGTAGAGGCAGATCAGAGGAAGGATGGATGAATTAAAGTCATGAAGAAGGTGTTTGAAGAGCTACATCAATAATAATATTCAGGTGGGTATCACAGCGTGGGACTGGGAGGTAGTTAGATTATCATAGAAGATAAAGGTAGATCATTTAACTGCTCATCTATGAGGTGCAGTTTTGGATAAATGTTATTTCTTCTGTGTGGATATTGTGAAATAGCATAAGGTAAAAAAACATACACTAGATATATTCATTGTTACCATTATATTAGGAATATTTAATTAGCAATAGTATATTCAAAAAAACAATTTGGGTGTAAGGTTGATTTTTTTTAACAGAAAACACACTATCACACAGTCCTACCTTGGAAGCTACCTGCTTATCATCACTTTTTGCCATAATAGCTCTCTAAACATACTCAAACAATGTGGTAATTCTGATTATTCTATTAGCTTAATGCCTATTTAATGTTTTGATGATTTTAAGTCTTAGTGTCCCTGGAACTCTATTCTAGAAAACTATATCTCAACTTATTTTTACTGTGTTTGTCCATTTTTTCAAATATTATACCTTTTAATTCAGCATAGAGAACTGTCAGCTCTTTTAAAATATAACTGAGAGGAAAATGTTCCACTTTTCTATGCATTGCTTAGGTGGCTGGAGGACTGAGATGTGACATGATAAGATTGTGCAATCAGCAGGGGAAAAAAATCAAGTAGACTAATAAGTGATGGCTACAGAAAAGGAAGACAGGTATGCTCAAGAACATCTGCAGCAGAGGTTCCCTGACCATCAGAGGAACTCACATTTATATTGCCATGAAGCTCTGAAAATACTGAGAAATTAAATAGGTAAAAGTGCACGTCTCCCATGATCATTCAGAATTGGGTGGACCACACTTTAGACAGGCAGCTCTTAGAGTGTCATTAGGTTTCAAAGCCTAAAAGTTTTCTTTATTACATGATTTGTGTACTTGTGGAAACCACATCAAACCCCAAGGATGACACTGAACCAATATCCTTCTCATTCATCAGTTTTACAAAAGAAGCATAATATAATGTTTTTAATATTTGAAATCTTTTGTTGAAATAACCCACAACAGAGTGGTGCTTTGTCGATAAGCTCGTAGGAGTATATTATGCACTGCTTCTACGAATCTAAGAAAAATAAGTGAATGTTAAGACTGATTACAGCAATAAGAGTGATATGGCTGGCTAGTCTCACTACCGTCATTTCAGCAAGCTTTTCATTTGTTTGATTTTGAAGAAAATCAGATCTCACACATATATTCAAATATAAATCAAAAATACATGAACTCATTTAGGTTACTAAAGCAATTTGATTTTCACAGTGTACAAACACATTACTGCCTTAATGTATATTATACATATGATATTATACATATTATAATATGCATATTATAATACACAAATATTAATACAAATATTCTGCATGTACACACACAAATAAATATACACATATATATCCTTTGTAATAATTAGATTCTTTTGTTGTTTGAGAGATGGGAATTATTATCCACTACTGTATAGAAGAAGCTTAACTATAGCCCTTTGCACATTTTTTTACATAGACTGAAAATTATATATGTATATATGTATATACATACATTGCATATATACATATGTATGATAATTGCAGTGGCCTTTAGAAATACAGATTAAAAATTGCATATGAATATTTCACATCTAACCATCAAAGTGGACCATGAGGCCTCTTCCTGTGCTTTATCTTGTCACTGTGTTTGTTTTAAAAATACATACATCAACTAGCATGCATAATAGCAAGCCAAAGGGCCATGGCTGGATGTTCTAAAAACATTCAACTTCCCTGCATTCTATTAAATATTAAAAACAGATCATATTTTCACTCTATTTCAATTTTCACTGTGAATCAAAAAAACATTTTTATGTTTGACTTGTGATCCTAGGTAGCAAATATTCTGCTGAATATTCCGGATAATAAGATCATCAAATTTTATCCAGAATAGAAAGAACAATAGACCTGAGAGTTTTTGTTTCTATTGCCTTTGCTTGAACCATTAAAAACAATACTAAGCAAATAGTTACTATGCTAGGGTGGCTCCATGGCTGCTGTTTCTAGAGATAGACCATTCAGTCCTGATGTCTTCAAGAATATTCACGCAATACAGAAGATAGATAGAAATCTCTGGACTTCCATGCTACCCACAGACCTGCTCTGCTGTGCATGGCACAGGTGGGCCATAGACACCTGTTTGCTGCATTATCATACAGCATGGATGAAAGAAGTTACCCAGGGACAGATTCACCATGTGGCCAGCATACAATGAGAGCAATTGTGTAAATATGTGGTGGTCAGATGAGAAAGTAAGATAAGTAGATCAGTTTGACATTATGAAGAGAGATACAACTGGAAAGTCAAGCATAGCCTGTTGTGAATGCCCAGCCTTGACATCTTGGGTCATGATGAGGTCCCAGCCTGAGCTGCCACTGAGAACTATGTTTGAGTCCATGGCTATAAAGCAGGAAGATCAGAGTCAATGTCTGTATCTTGTATTATCAATAGAGAACACGGGGTTGCCCCTGGTTGGGGCTGCTGCTCAGGAGAACAAAGATGTCCAAGGGCTGTAGAGAACTGGCCCTGCCCTTCACTGGATACAGTGTTCTGGAGAGCTGGCCCCATGTCTCACCTATAGCAGCACCTAGGAGAGCAGGCCCTGCACTTCATCCAGGCAGCACAATAAATCTGGTCCTGGGGACAGGGCTGTGGGTGAGCCAGCCCCTAGGGCATGAGTGTGGAAGAGCTGACCCCACCACATGTTTGCTATGAATTGGCCTGGGAAGGTAGTGGGGAGAATGCCCTCTGCCCCTCCACCCATCACCACTAGAAGCAGTTGGGAAGACAGACCTTGAGGTCATGAGAACTGGTGAGCTGACCTTGCCCCTCACCAGCTGCAGCACTGAGGAGATGGGACTCTGCACCTCATCTGGGCAGCAGAGTCTAACTCAGAGCCCTGGATCTGGGCCTGGGTAGTAGCTGAGCTGATCAGTTCTCCAGCACTGCTCCAGCTAGGCCATCCAATGTTGCCATCAACATGAGGCAGGGTCAGTTCTCCTGTTCTCATTCCTTTGGAGCAGCTGGCCCTGGTGGAGTAGTCACCAGGTAAACCACTCCTGAGGGTAAGAGTAGGTATGAGAGAGCTCTGTCATGGGGTGGTGTGGATGTGGTTCTAATTCCCTTCCCCCCCCCTCTCTGAATACCTGCAATAGTCAGGAGAGTTGGCCCTGGAGTCATGAGAGTAGGCGACTTAGTCCTGCCCCCTCATTGACTGTGGTACTTAGTAGTAGGCCTTGCACTATCTGTGGCCACTCAGTGGAAATGAGCATGATGGTGAAGGCAAGGATGAACCAGCCCTAAGAATGTCAGAGTGGGAGCCTAGCCCCTCACAGTCTACAGCCCTTGGGAGAGTGGTTCCCACCCTTTAATAGAGCAGTACAGTGGAGCTGGCTCTGGAGGCATGTGTGCAGCTGAGCAGGCCCAAAGGAATGAGAGCAGGAGAATTGACCATGCCTCATGTTGACGGCAACATTGGATGGCCTAGCTGGAGCAGTGCTGGAGAACTGACCAGCTCAGCTACTACCCAGGCCCAGATCCAGGGCTCTGAGTTGGACCACTGCAAAATGTATATTATCTGCTAAGGTTTGGGACACATGAAAGGGCTAATCTTACTCTTCTGAGGTCTCTGGATCTCCATGACACAAGGTGACAATAGGATAACTGGTAGGCATCCCAATAAGGATTCAATATAGATGATGTCACAGAAGCCAGGTCTTAAGCCAGACAAATGACTCATTGCAATGATCATTTGCAAGGAAAGATGTGTGGATAGATGGATATACTCTCAAATGTCCTGTTATAAACTACAGCTTCCACAATGAGATGTTTTTATCCTTTGTTGTTGTTCTTGTTGTTGTTCTTGTTGGTAGTGTTGTTGTTGTTGTTGTTGTTGTTGTTGTTGTTGTATTCACCATGGAAGACAGAAACTGTGACTACAAAAGAAGTTTGCTACATATCCTGCTCTGTAACTCATGCCTTCTCTTTCACATGTGACTACTAGCCTGTAGTGCATTTTTATATATGAATCCATATTAACAGGTATAAGTATGGATATAGTCTAATATTTGGAAAGGAGACCAAGACAGGATAATATTAGGTCATGGGGCAGGATAGAATCTAGACATTAGTTCTGTATTCCAAATATTCTGTTGTGCATAGGTATGAGGAGTGATGGCATTCTCACAGAGGCTTAGGGTCTCTGTTTGTAATCACAGCAGATTTATTTTTTGTTTTCTACTTTAACACTAGGTCTTTGGGCTTTGGGTAGGATACACAATTAGCTTCCATTAACATAGAAAAGCTAAGGCTAAATGTACATTGACAACATGTATGTGACCTGACGACCTATTCTTTAGATATAAGTTGATCTTCAATGATAAAGAAATTACCAGAAAGAAACAAAATTAACTCTATTAATGTGCAATAACTTTGAACATATTATTTTCTAAAGCTAAGTCTTAATGCTACACTTGATAAGGATTATAAAGACAGGGGTGGTGGTCACCTCAGGCTCTGCCTTGCTTCAGGTTAACAGCTGTTGCTTCTAGAGCCTGCGACAGATACTGTTTTGTTTGGCCTCTTATCTCAGGGTAGTTGACAGTGGAGGGTTTCTAAAATATACTGGAAACTGACTCACTCCTGCTGTGACTTGAGTTCTGATCCACAGCAAAGAATCAGTGTTTGTTTTGCTCATTTTTTTTGAGATGCGCTCAAAAAGCAAAATCTTAATAGAGAAAGACAATCCCATTCCCAAAATGTGTCTTTGGCCTAATGGGCTTTCAAATATAAAATAAAATGCTGTTAACATGGACAGATATAGATCAATTACCTGTTACCCATTTTCTTCTTATGATACATTAAAGGTGAAGGAAAGTATTGGAGAGAGAAAGAGAAAGAAGAGAGGAAGGAAGAGAGAACACTTCAAGAGTTCCCTTCTAAAAATTACCCAAGTACACTTATAAAAGCACAATGCACATTCAGATTGACTTGAATTTGCATAAATTAGCATGCTTCCCTTTGTCCATTGGGTAGTTCTGTTGCTCCCTCTGCCAGGAATGCACTAAGAGCTGGAAAAAGGACAGAAATGACTCTAGCCTTACAAAGCAATGGTTTGAAACCAACAAAGAGTCCCTACCCTGAATGCTTAACACTCAAAAAACGAGCACCACTAAGTGGCATCCAATTCCTATTATCCATACAGCTGTCTTGATGTTTCCCTCTGCATCGAATAGTTATAAATTGGCTAAATGTCCCTGGCTTTGGACTATATAGTAGAAGATAGGTCAAAGCATGAAAGAGCATAGTCAGATTCAGAGAGAAAAAGCAAAGAAAAAGCCTCAACAGAGCTGTCATTATTTTCTATTGCCAACTGGCTTTCAGAAACTTCTGACATCGTTGGTCAGATGCTGAGCATGTGATGTGGAATCACCATGGTTGGCACCCTTCACAGAGTGGGCCTCTACTTTGCAGGTGCTCCTGTTCCCAAGGGTCTTCCGAGAAGCAAGCTCCTCTCTGAAGGGACTGCACACAGTTGCCTCTTAGTTTAAATGGGACACTTATGAAAACACAGGATGCCTTGTTGCTAAACTTAGTAGCTCCTGTTGCTGCCTGTACTCTGGTTTGCAAATGAGAGAAGCAGATGCAAGTAATACAGGCTTTCTTTCCAGTTCTAGTTTTACTGCTTATTTAAACGGGTGTCCACAATTTTAACTCTGTGAGGGAGCTCTTAAATGATATATGAGATGAGGTGACAAAACAGGACAATGGCATCCCAAACGACTGGATCATTGATATTATAGCTATGTATTATCTGGCTGTTGGTGTTGAATCTCATCTACCCCAAAACAAACTCAGTAATGACCAATCACACCCACCAACAGAGCAAGCTTGTTTCACTGAGATCACTTTGACTGTTCTTAAGTCAGACCCTTTCATCCAAGTGTATCCACCTGTTTTCTCACCAATTACTCATCTTTTTGATGCATGGGTTTTTTTTGTTTTGTTTTGTTTTTGTTTTTTTTTTGTTTTGTTTTGTTTTGTTTTTTTGCTTTGGTGTATGCCCTTCCTCATTTAAAGTTTTTATTTGTGCAAACCCTTGGTTACCATTTCTCTCTAAGTTTCATTGTGCTTAGTATTTTTTATTTTATTTTATTTTTTTTAGCAAGCAAGAGTAGGAGATGATTAGGTGTTGATGAAATTTAAATGTTTATTGCAAATAGATACAAATCAGAAGGCAGAGCCAGGAAGTGACACAAGTGCTGGTCCATGTTCTCTAACAAAGCAAAGATACACTAGGTCCCCACAATTATGACTCTTAAACAGTTATTTTCTCTACAACACTTGGAAATGATCGTAGTCCTTACAGGAAAGCTTGTAAAACAGGGCCCCTACCTCCTTGTACATCTCTGGTTGACTTAAGTTACTCTGCCTTCTGAAGCTCTGGGGATGGTGGGGCTTATTTTACTTTTCGTAGTGGTGAAATTGGAATGATTTTCTTAGAGAAGTCTATGAATCAAATGAAATGAAATATGCTTAAGTTCTTTACAAGTGAAGTGACAGTTCATAGTCTTCTCGGTGGCCACAACTTTGGTTTGATTTGGATAAACTATAAAGCATATTCTTTCAACCCCTTCAGACTTCATCTTGCTGACATACAGTCAGAATTTCAGAATGAGAATCTAAAATCCTGCTCAAGGATCCATTTTACCTTGTTGTCTGAGCAGGGACTCTGCATCCAGTTGTTCTCAGTCCTCATTTTATTTTGACCATTTTGATTTTCATTCTACAGTTTTAAAACATGGCCATGTATACTGTTCTGATAAGAAGCTTGATCTGCAGGGTTTGTGGCTCCCCTTTAATGCCTGCTATCGTTGTGCGTGCTGTAAGATTTTACTAAATATGAGAAACGTTTTAAAAATTGAAAGTTAAAATAAAATGTGACCCTCCCCAGGCTTTGACCAGCACAATGTTTCTCATTAATATTCTAATTGAGTGTCTTGAGTTTTAAATAGCATTTGGTCTTAGAACTCTCGCCTGAAAATCTGTAATGCCTGTTTCCTACAGTCTGAAAATGACTGGAATCCTTTCTATTTTTACCTTCCTGTTCCTAGCAAACCACTTCCCATGATTCATTTTTATTGGCAATCAAACAAGCGCTGTACTAATGGCATGTAGAATTTAATCAGTTAATGGAGTTCAATAGGCCATTTCCACTTGCAATATTTAGAGAGGTTAATTTTGCAAAGACTTGACTACTCTGAGAGACTCCACAGCAACTGAACTTCCAGCATATCCTTAACCTCAGGGGATTAAACAAGGAAAAATTGAGAAAGATGGAATCTTTGTTCCACCCAATATTCTTGGACACATTGCTAATTCTCTACTGACTTAGAATCTTTATCTTAGATTTATACTCCCAAGAAGTTTTCAAAAATTTTTTTGCTGTAAATAACGTTCATGTTGTGACAGTATTTATCACGTATGCCTTCTCCTTTTGTTTTTAAACTATATCTACTCTTCTTTTAGATCCTCGAGAAGAAACTACTTATGACAAAATTATCCTAAGACAAAATAATATTAATGCAACTATAAATATAACAAAAAGGCAATTGAGGAAAGGAAGTCTCTCTCTAGTCTTTCTGTCCATCTTGGTCTGTCTTTGTGTGTGTGTGTGTGTGTGTGCATAACCATTTGAGAGAGCAAAAGAGATAATGTTTAATCAGCTTTCAGAGATCTCTCACTTTGGCATTTGTATTGCTAATTAACTATTCCTGATGAATTTACTCGTCACCTCGGTTTTGGGGGATGATTTATACAAATAGACTAATACTCACATAAACATTGTTAGCAAAGTTGACCTTAATTGAGGGTAAATTGCTCATTCATAGAAAAAGTCAACTAGATGTTTCACTTTACCATTCTATATACGTAGCACTAGTTCAATTTAATATATTTTTTTCACACTGGATTCTGAAATTTTCCCATGCCACAAAAACACCTGGAAGGTTCAATAGCCCAGATCTATCCCTCAAGTTTCCTATTCAGTAAGTCTAGGATGGACTTCAAGTATTTGTACTTATAGAAGGTCTCATGGTAGTGCTGATGCTGAAGCTTGGGGACTTAAGAATCACTATTCTATGGCATAAAAGACCAGGAAGAGATCTCAGCAGAGGGGGAAAACAAGAAGGTAACTAAATATACAGGACACAAAACAAAACTGAAGACTAGGGGAAAGAATGGGGATTATAAAGAGAGAAGGAGGGGAGCAGGAGTGAAAGAGAATATAAAGACAAATGCATATGAGGCCCTCTTACCTTGAAGGGTAACTTTTAAAATTAATTAGAAAACAGAAGAACTATTAACATAGAATTTCTTTGTACCAAAGGTAATGTATTTTCTTGTGATAATCTCTAAACTTATTTGATCTGTTATGAATGACACATCTTTGTGCCAAGGCACTTTACATAAATAATAGCTGGGCTTTTGCATTGATTAAGCTTACAGAATGTCACGGAGGTCATAATCATTATAGGAAGAAAAAAGTGGCCTGACACTTTTTTTAAGCACCTGGAGACCATTGTATGCAAGTTCAAAGTCTTCTATGGAGAAGCAAAGTGAAAGAAAAGTAGAGAACTCAGCTAATATGGGGAACTCAGGTCTGGCAAATGTCTCCAGCACGTTTCCTCTCAGCCCTTCAGTAAAAAAAGCTTCATTTCTGATCATGATTTCAGGTGAGGCATAGAAATCTTCTGAGTGTGGTTTGTAAATTGTATCTTGGATACTCAAGAAGAAGGAAGACCAAAGTGTAGCTATTTCAGTCCTTCTTAGAAGGGGGAACAAAATACCCATGGAAAGAGCTACAGAGACAAAGTGTAGAGCAGAGACTGAAGGAATGACCATCCAGAGACTACCCCACCTGGGGATCCATCCCATAAACAGTCACCAAACCCAGACACTATTGTAGATGCCAACAAATGCTTCCTGACAGCAGCCTGTTATAGATGTCTCCTGAGAGGTTCTACCAGTGCCTGACAAATACAGAAGTGGATGCTGGCAGCCAACCATTGGACTGAGCACAGAGTCCCCAATGGAGGAGCTAGAGAAAGGACCCAAGGAGCTGAAGGGTTTGCAGCCCCTAGGAGGAACAACAATATGAACTAACCAGTACCCTCAGAGCATCCAGGGACTAAACCACCAACCAAAGAGCATACATAATGGGACTCATGGCTCCAGATGCATATGTAGCAGAAGATGGCCAAGTTGGTCATCAATGGGAGGAGAGGCCCTTGGTCCTGTGAAGACTCTATACCCCAGTGTAGGGGAATTCGAGGGCCAGAAAGTAGGAGTGGGTGGGTGGCTGGGTGGGTGAGAGGAGGGACAGGGGATTTTCATTGGAGAAAACAGGAAAGAGAATAACATTTGAAATGTAAATAAAGAAAATATGTAATAAAAGTAAATTTTCAAAAAGAACATAGTTATACTCTTGAGTATCCACACTTAATTTTTTCTTAATTTTCTGCTTCTCGGTGTCCATGAGGTGAGCTGGGTTTTGTTGTTGTTTGTTGCTATGTATGTTTTTTCATCTTTGGGAGGTTGTTGGTTTCTTTTTTTTTTTTTTTTTTTTTGCTTTGTTTGTTACCTGCTTCAGCCTTAGAGTGCCTATCATGCCTTAAGTCACTTGAGTGAAACGACCTCTGAAAAGTGAAGCTGAAATAACTCTTTCAATTTTTTAAGCTGTTTGTCTCAACTATTTCGTCCATAGCAATGAAAATCTGATGATGTGTAAACAGTTTTAATAAACAACAATAGCAAACAAAAAAAAAAAAAAAAGAAAGAAAGAAATCGTCGGAGTGAATTCCTGCCATTAAGAAACACATTTTTTATGCCAATCATTTGGGCGGCTGTTCAAGCTGCAACAGAAAACAAAATAAAATAATTAAGATGTTCAGGTGGAGATTGATAGCAAGAAGAAACATATATTATGTCATTGAACTTGATGATTGGTGATAGGTGGAACCCTTGTGAAATCTTTTCCTCCATACTTTCTTTTTTTTTGTTAGATATTTTCTTTATTTACATGTCATATGATTTCTCCTTTCCCAGTTTCCCCTCCCCCCCCAAAAAACCCCCAAAACAACAACAAGAACAAACTCCTGTTCCCCCCCTCCCCCTGCTCACCACCCCACCCTCTCCTTCTTACTGGCCTTGGCATTCCCCTATATCCTCCATACTTTCTACGTTAAGAAAATATGGAGGAAGTTATCATTCGTGGTTGGGGAGAATGATTCTATCAGGACAATGAGTCAGACTTCCGTCTGAAGGACTGTGGATAGAAAGAATATCAAGTGTTGGCACATCTCCAGAGGAAGTGGAGATATGTTCCCAGTGGAAACAGGGGTAAACATCTATGCTCATTTGTAAAAAAGAAGGGAGGAGTTTTCTACTTGAAGAAAGAAATCTTAGTTTTCAGGCAACATGAAGTATCGGCATAAAGAAGCCAGAGAGATGTATGTTTATATGTGAATCTGTTTTCACTTCAAGGATCTTCCCAAGGTTCCTAAAAGTAAGGACTGTCCTGAGGATAAGCACTAAGTTAGGTCACAGACTGGGGGATATAGCACCTTAGTTAATGTCAGGTTTCAAAACCTTCTGAACAGTCCCCCAAAATATTTTACCTGATACTTTTAGACATTTCCACTCGACTTTTAATATTAGGAGGAATGGGCTTAATTAAGTTCCTCACCTAGGAAAGGGTTTTCTTTTTAAAAAAAAAAAATCTGAAAACTTCTTTCCAATACGTTTGGTAGAGATTTGCCTATTTTATCTCTTTTGTTTTAACAAAATGAGGTATTTTATGAGTCTTTGCAGACCAGCAAAGTTTTGAATGTAATTACAAAAACAGAACAGAAAGTGGACAGAGTTAAAAATAAACTGAAGTCTTTGGACCCCAAGACATTTGCTGACAGGAAAGATGCTGACACAGCTAAGCATTTGCAAATGTGCGTGAGTCCTTATAGATAAGGTCACAGAGCTCAGACACTGGAGCCTACGGGCTATGCACGGGACTTGTAGGCAGCATGCCTGAGCCCTTTCTACAAACTGTTTCCATGTACTCTGAACCTTTTAAGCACTGCTTCTGACCACTGACTGCTCCATGCCTCTTGTAGTTTGTCTTTTTAAAAAATAAATTACACTCATTTACTGGTGTGTTTGTGTGTGTTTGTGTGTGTGTGTGTGTGTGTGTGTGTGTGTGCATTTCATGGTGCTTGTGGAGGTCAGAGGACAACTTATGGGTGTTAATTCTCTTATTTTGTTCTATGCTTTCTGGAGATTGGGAACAAATGGTTTGGGATCCTGGCAAATGACTTAAAGCCACTGGGTTATGTTACCAATCTGTACTCTGGTTTGGATACTATATATTGGGGGATACAAGGAACAGATAGGTTGTCTCACTAGCTCACAGTTCTTTGCACAAAGAAGAATCAGAAGATCTTAGGAAGATCATTGACATTGTGAAGAAACCTTGGGGATGAAATAGATTTTTTTTCCTCATTGTTGTGATCCGATAGGTATCTAACAGGAAACAACTTGAGGGAAGAATCGGGAGTTTGTTTAAGAAGTTTATGGTTTGATTAAATGAAGCCTTCATGACATGGAAGACCTGAATCATGCTGACAGATGCCTTCCTTCTCACATTGTGCTTGGATGGTAAGCAGAGAGATGATAAGAAACAAGGCCATTATATTATTAGCTTCAAGGGCCCATCATCAGGGACTCACTTTTGTTGGGCACTGGTCTGTTCAGGCAACCTGGTTCCAGTTGAGGAAGAGGTCCGGAACTCCTTTTCCATCATGCTCCTGGCTCCCTGGCTTCTGTTTCAGTCACAACCCCCGACAAGCTCCCCGCAGGAAAGGTATGTTCTCCAGTGACACTGCCCCAAGCTTCCAGCCTTCTAGCTGGACCCTACCCCCAGTAATCTAACCACAGCCAGGTATGCCCCACCCCACAGACAGATAGCCCAGCCCTACCATATTCGGGGTGGTTTGCCCCCTCCCCTCTTTCTTCTTCCTTTCTTCCTTTCTTGCCCTCTTAGTCTTTTGCCTTCCTCTCTCTCTAAATTTCTTCTCTTCTCTTCTCTTCTCTTCTCTTCTCTTCTCTTCTCTTCTCTTCTCTTCTCTTTTCTTCTCTTCTCCTTCTTCTCCTCTCTCTCTCCACGTGACCATGGCCAAACATGGTCAGAGCCAGCCTCTATTTTCTCTCTCTCTTCCTTCTACAATAAAACATCTTACTACTATGCTTGTCTCCTTTCAACTAACTCATCGTGCAACCTCAGCATCCACGGTGGCAAGACCCAGACCAGAGTCCCTCCTTCCCCATGCTAGCACAGGACAGCTGCACTGCCACTTCTTTCCTCACCCTCTTCTTCCTGCATTCTCAGCCTCGACTGTAATGTCCAGATTCAGTAACCTATGTCTCTGGTCAAGGGACTCCTTGTAGCTGTCTCATTATCTCTGCTCCCTGCAGACTGGGACCCAACCACCACACCACTCCCCCACCCACCCCCACCCCCATGGAGCAGATTGTGCAGGCAGACACCTATACTTGCGGTACTCAGAGCACATAAACTCTGGCTGGGTATAGGTCATTCTACCCTCCCCCCTTTTGTCCTCTATCCACCCAGTGCCCAGTGCCCAGTGCCCAGTGCCCAGTGCCCAGTGCCCAGTGCCCAGTGCCCAGTGTGGCTCTCCCCTTCGGCAGCACATGGTGACCAGCATGACAGTGGCAGCAAGATGGGGCCCCGGCAGAGAGCGTGCTGCACCTGACACACTTTCTTCACTAAGCCTCTTTCTTCTAAAGGTTCTATATTCTCTCCCAATAGAGGGGTACCAGCTGAAAATCATGTTCTAACACTGTGGAACAACATTTCACCTTCAAATCACAACAAGCACCAAGAATCTACATTTCAAACCTTGAAAAACTATACTCAAAAGAGAAGATATTTTACAAACCTGAGAAGAAAGAAGTCAGGATCATTGAGGTCAGAGTTGGATTTAGCCCTCCACCCCCTACAGGGAAGGGCTAAGTGTTGCATTATCCTGGGCTCTAGCAGGCAATCATTGAACTTTTGCTTACAACTGCCATGACATCAACATTTCAGCCAAGTGAAGGATCCATTACAACAGTAGACAATCCAGCACCAGCTGGGATACCCAACTGATACCCCACCAAAGCCAATTACAGCTCAGTTTGTATTCTTATGAACAAATAAGCTGTTCTTCTTTAACCTACTAAGTTTCATGGTAGCCTGTTATTTGGCATGGAAAATAAAAAGCTTTATTACAAAGACAGATTATTGTCCATCCTCCAAACTCCAGCTTCCATTTTATTTATGCAGCAGATGAAGTTACCCTTTCAGATCCCTGTTACCATGTTTTCATTCATGTCGTTTTTCTAGGCTATGTCTCTGAAGTTTTCTTTCTGTATTTTCCGAATTCTTCTGACTTTATATTGCTCATTTGTGACATTAATCAGTAGATAAAACTATAGCCATTAAATCCTGTATTTTTATAATATTTCTAGCATTCAGTTTTATGATCTTCTCTTCATAAGCAGTATTAAAAAGGGATCCTACTGGGAAAATGTTAGAATCATCGTGGTAAGACTGAGGTTGAGCAAGTATCTCAGCCTCTGGGAATCATGCTAACGTCTCTAGTCTCAGAGAATGCTAGAATGGCGCCCAGAGGAGATTATGCTTCAGTATAATCCTGCAGAGCAAACGCTCCTCTGGAATCTGCCCAACTCCTTCCTCACACAACTGGGGACTCACTTTGCGCTACTATTTTATTTTAAAACTTACTAAAACTTCTAGTTTTCCTTTTAGATCACATGGCTATATCATTATTACATTATTTTAGGGTACTGAATTCAACACCAAGGCAAGATTTATTTTTCAATAAATTATAAGATGCTCAAAGGAACAAGAGAGATTCTTCACTTTAAAAATATTCCAGACTAAGTAAACATTCTTCCTGCCCTGTCTTCGTAGTATGGTTCTGTTTTATCTTCTAGTGATGATCCTGAATAAGTCATGTAAGGTGTACTGCATCATGAAAATTTCCTGTTCTCTTCAGTATTCATACATTCATATATTCACTTATATAACCATCCATTCATTAATTTTTATGCTCCTTTTTTCTCAATAGTTTCATAGTAAATGCTGGAAGAAGTACAAAAATAGAGAATAATGTTCCAACAATCCTGAACTTTTAAAAATTGGATTCGCTACAATGATAAAAGAGAAGTGTATGGTTTTGAAATTAAATGCTTTATATTTCCAGAGTACCTTATATTAAAATAAGCAAAATGTAGATTTTAAGAAGTACCTATTTGTTTGAAAGCTCTAGAAATTAATAGATGATACCAATAAATGAAAGGCCATCTGAGTGCTAAATTTGAGCCCAGGAATATCACAGGACTCAAGAGAGTTTTATGTTCTGGACTACAGTATATTTGGATAAGTTTATGTATCATTTATATTTTTTCCCTGTTTTTTAAAACATAGATTCTTTTGTCATCTACTATAATCTAAATACAGTTTTCTCCAAGATCTTCCCCACCTCTTTTCTCATCTGGATGCACTTTCTTTCTGTCCCCCATTAGAAAATAGCAGGTTTCTAAGATATTACAACAAAATAGAAGGAAATAAAATATAATAAGATAAGGCAAAAATCATAATATTAAAGTTGAACAAGACAAATCCAAAACTAAAAGAGCCTCAAGAGAATGTACAAGAATTAGAGACTCAGACCTTTACATCTTTAGGAGTCTTATATGACTACTAAATTAAAAGTTATAGCACATATACAGAGGACTTGGTGTATATCCCTGTAGGCCCCGTTGTTGCTGTTTCAGTTTCTGTGAGTTCATATGAGCTTTAAGTATTTGTTTTAGAGGGCCTTGTTCTCCTGTTGTCCTCTCTCTCCCCTACTCCTTCTCTCTCCTCTTCCATAAGATTCCCTGAGCTCTTAGGGGAGGGATTTGGTAAAGATACCACATTTTGTTCTGTGTGTTCCAAGGCCTCCTTTTGCATATCTCTCCTTGTGAGTGTTTATATTTGTTCCTGTCTACTGCAGAAGAAAACCTTATGATTTATGTGTACATCAAAATAGCATTGGGGGGATTCCATTGTTACATTTTGCTTGTGATTTTAGATCAGTACTAACTGGCTTTACCCTAGGTCTCTGGCTATCTAGTCTCTGGCCTTCATCATACAAAAAAATCAGGTACAGGTTCCATCTCATAGAATGAGCCTTAAGTTAAGCCAGACATCAGTTGATTGCTGCCACAAGATTTGTAACACCATTGCTCTAGCATATTTCAGGCAGGATAAGTAGCTCAAAGGTTTCATGCTTGGGATGGTGTTTACATTTCTCTTTTGGTAGCCTGCACAGGACATTCCTTATAAAAGTCACAAGAACATGGGATGAATGTTCAGTGTAGTTATCATCTCCATCTCTCGAAGTCCAGTGAGTTGCCTAGGTGTTGTGTTTAGCAATAAGGCCATGTTATTATTTTATAGAGAACAACCTATTGTCTTAGAAACTCCCTGGGTTGTTTGGAAATTTCCTTTTGCCCAACAAGTCAATTGGATGAAACCCAGTCATTTGTGTGACAAGAGATGGCCAGTTGAAATTCCATCTCCCTCATTATTTGAATTTCTAATATAAAACTTTGACATCGTTATATAATACTTCATTAGGATCACCATCATATACTCTAGGATGCTTCCATTTCAATATGAAAAATTGAACAAATGGTAGGTTTGCTGGAGTAAAACATCAACTCAGTGTGTTGTTGTCTATGAAAAAAAATCCATTTAATTCCCATAAGTAAAGGCTTTCAAGGGAATACATGTATTTTGGTTTTGTGTGGCTGTGTAGTAATCTACAAAAACTGTCATAGATGGCCTGGCACTGTTTGCATTTTGATGCTAATTCCGTTCTCCTGGGAGAGGTTGTGGACAAGGAGAGTCACATATTCTGGTGACTTCTTGTGAACCAATTCCTTAATGAATAAAGGAGCCAATCAATGGGTGAGTAGGTGGGACTTTCGGGTTGGAAGAGTAGAAGGAGGACAGAGTTGGAGGCTTTTGAAACAGGCATAGCATAGGGGCAAGATGTAGCTGCTACAGTTTCCCAGTATCATGGCAGATCTGCTGGGATTTGCCATTGAAGGAATCAGATTTAATAAGGCTTACAACATTAGATTTTAGTTGTGCCCAGAGATTGAGTTACCATTGTTTCTGTGCTAAGTCTGTGTTGTGTTTTTCTTCTCCCGGTGATTCAACTGGGTTTCAGAGAGAAAGGTACAATTGCAAAGCGTGGGTGCACCACAAAGGCTGTGGGGGTATTGAAGCATGAGGCTGTTGTGGTAGCTACCCTGCCAGTGGGAACCTAGCGAGCTGGGTGGAGAGATTTTGGAGTTCTGAGTCAGAGTCTCCACTAGATAAAACAGGTCAGCCATGAGAGTTGCCAGCACCAGCTTGGGAACTTGTCAATTGCAGGAAGGAATGTGCTGGTTCATTTTTAATATCTTCCACAAGATACATAAAGGTTCTAAACTATTATTCTATTTTTTGAGATTATAATATTTTGAGATTATAACATTTCTTTCTTCCCTTTTCACCTTTAAAACCCTGCCAAATAGTCCTCCTTACACCATACTATTTTAAACTCATGGTCTCTTTTTTCACTAATTGCTAAGCCATTCAAATACATATATTTCCTAACAATAACCTCCTCAGCCCATAAAAGCTTAGTTAAATGTATGTTTTCAGTCTTGAATGTTTGACACTGGACAACAGCTTGGTGTATTCGTCTTTGTGGACAACAACCTCTCTTGCTCTCAGCTTTTCTTAGTTGTTGTCTTAGTCAGGGTTATTATTTCTGTGAAGAGATATCATGCCCTCAGCAACTCTTATAAAGAGAAATATTTCATTGGGCCTGCCTTACAGGTTCAAAGGTTCAGTCCATTATCTGTGTAGAAGGAAGCATGACAGTATGCAAATACACATGATGCTGGAGAAGTAGCTGAGAGTTCGACACTGTGATCTGAAGGTAGCAGGAAAAAACTGAGTGCCATTGAGACTGGGCTTAAACATTTGAGAACTCCAAGCACATCTCCTTGTGATGCACTTCCTCCGACAAAGCCCCACTTACTCCAATAAGGCCACACATCCTAATAGTGCCACTCCCTATGAGCATATTGGGGCCATTTTTCATTCACATTACTACAATTGCCTATAGTCTCTTGTATAGGGTTGAAGCCTCTTAGGCTTTTGTTCATCCACTTTTGTGCACCCACTGGTATCAGCATTGTTTAGCTCAGGTTTGGAATCATCATGATTTTGTTATTTTTCATGATGTTACAGGAAAGTCTTCTAGAGCTAAGTTATCTCTCAGCTGTTTGACTTACATTCCTTGGATATCAATGTGGCAGACAGTGACTGTGTGGTAGTTTGATGGCTAATCTTCAATTATGAATTTGATGAACTCTGTAATCACCTTAAAGTTTGACCTCTGGCCATAGATGTGTGTGATTAACTTTGTTAGGTTAATTATGATGGGAAAAGTGGTCCACTGTGTGTGACTTCCTTCCAGGTTCTTGGAGTTTGGACTATGTAAAAAGCAGGAAGTATTGCCACCACTCTCTCCTTCCTGGATACAGTTGTAATGTGATCAACCACTTTCCTGCAACTGACACCATGCAATAAGAAAGTAACTAAGAGAGAAGACATGCATAGAACCCCTATGGTGTCTCTTCGTTGGCCTTGTCGCTTTTCCTAGAATACTCAGTTTCTGGGATCAAGCTTTTCATGTATTGCTTTCTCATGGCTATAGCTCATGATTTCTCAGCTGGGTTGCTCTACATCTTACATGGAAGTTGTGCTCCCAGGAATATGAAATGAGAAGTGACCAGTACTTCTTAGAGCTTTGTTCTGAGGTTGAGAGAGCATTACTTTCACCAAGACAACTTCTAGGCTACCCTATCTTTACAGAGGAGGTTATCTAAAAGGTATGGATATCAGAACACATAACGACTGTGGAGGAATAGAACACTGAAATGCAATACAATATTTAGGCATGTCAACTTGAGTCTCACATTTAAAAGCAAAGTTGGGAAAGTCCTGCAAATTTTACCAGTGTGCACAAGTGAAGGATCACCATGAACTGATCAAAGCCAGCTGAGTCTCCCAAGAACAGACCAAGTGGAGACAAAAGCACCCTTCAGAGAAAGGATTCTTTCTGCTGTCATCTGGAATGCTCCTTGTTTTTACTGAAGTCACTCCTTTGGACATTAGAGAAGAAAACAGATTTTTCTCTAGTGTCTAGTGTTGTCAATTACAATCTACAGTAAAGCGGGCTCTGGATCTAAATCTTGCATGTTTTCCTGCAAGATCATTACTATTCATCTTGGTTTAATATAAAATGAAAACAAGAAAAGATTTTTCCCGCAGAGTCTTGTATATTTTAGCAGCTATCCTCAGCCTTACCCAAGAAGACAAGTCTCTGAAGATAATCTCCTGTATCAAAGCTCCTTCATTTACCTCTTTAGTTCTCCAGTTTCCTAGGCAATGTGATGGATGTGCTTCTTGAATATGAAGGAAAGGACTACACTCATGTTGAAGCTTGAAACAAAACCTGTTGGCACAGCTTTGGGGATATGAAAATAGTATTTTTTTTAGGAAAAGGCGTTTGTAATAATTGCCTTAACTGGTTAATTTCATTGTTTTGTTGTGGATTAGAAATGAAAAGCAAAGAGTTTACCCTCCTTGTACATTTTAATCTCACTGGCTCCAGAATGCATTTACTATTTTTGACAGTATGGATATAAGAGGAGAAAAAGTCATTCCTGAAAAAAAAAAATCAAAAAATGAAAAATAAAACCTAGTGTGTTGTAAAATTTATATTGCATGTTATATATTTCTTTAGCTCTTCGTGCTTCTATCGGACTTGCTACTACTACTAGCCTCACTCTAATTATAATCTCAATTTCTATTATTGTGTCTCATCAAGTGTTGTGGATTTCATATGCACTTGTGTATAGTGCAGCCACAGGATGTAAGAAAACACATCTGAAGGGTAGATGATGCTGGGTGTGTTTTCACCACAAGATATTAATTTCATGAAAACTCAATGGCCAGGATGTCTTCCAGCCTCTCAGTAGTCATGCATCTTTTATTGTGGCTTTATTTTAATCCTTGGGTATAAGAATTATAGCCATAAACACATGCACTTTGTCTTCATCGTATAAAGTGGCTAGGGGAGAAACAGATGATGAAGAGCCTAAAAGTATCTTGTAATATTGTTTCCTTGTCTTCTGTCTGTATATATGTATGTATAAAGAAATTACATGTAAAATGTCCAAATTAGAATGTAAGTGCATGTGTGTGTAGGTGCGTTTGTTTGTGTAGAAATCTCCTCCTTGCTTTAATTCATATTATTGTTAGAATAATTATAGAGCAGCAATACTTCTTGAAGTTTTCTACTTAACCTGGGAGAGTTATTCTGAATTTGCAGCTGTTGTGTATGTACTCACATTTCTTTATTAAAAAGGTGGCTTTCCTGCCTGCCTGAAAACTCTGAGATAGGTCAAGACCTCATTTCTCCCCGTTCTTACCACGATTTTATTAACTGCCTTGTTAATCATCTCAAGCCCTATTCAGGTTGTAGCCAGATGGGAACAATCATGTCTTCATACAGGGTACAAATAATATTGACCCAATCCATTACTCTTAAACTAGAGCCCTACCCTTGATAGGGAATAGGGGTTTCTCTGGCTTATGTAACGTGTACATGAGAAGAGGGATACTTGCAGAGAAGGCAAGAGTATTTGAATTTCAAGCTCAAAGTAGTGCTGGACTTCTCCCAAATGAGAGAGGCCTGCTTTCAAGTGAAGTGAGGTCATGGGTCAGAGTTCAGTCAGAAGATCTAAGTAGGCTAATGTATTTGGCAGACCCAGACTTTTAAAGAAAACAAAAATAAACTGAGAAGAGCAATAAGCCCATGTGGAAATCTCAACAACGGTTTGCTTTCGTTTCTTCAAATATTCAGAAATCTTTTAATGATCTCCAGCTAAAACTGTTGACAGTTCATATTTTAGAGCAAACGGCACCCTGACATGTGGCCTTGCTTTAACTTGACACACTGCAATGGACTTAGGAGTCTGGCCAGGAAAAGTTCTGTTCTCTTATGAAGCTTCTGTGTCTAATGAGTGTGATCAAAGAACAGTGAGGGCCTAACCTTGTGCCTTATATGTACAGCCAAGCATCCTGCAATTCCAGACAGTGCTGATTGGCTTTGTGTCTGCTGTGTGTACCAGTTCTTAAAACTTTCATTTTATGTCAATTGCAATTGTTCCTTCCTCTGGGATGTCTAGTTCTCATTATGAAGCATAATGGTATTGGTATCTTCTGATGGCAGAGAAGGCCTTTGCCAAGTTAGTGCTTAAGTCAGTCTAAAGTATAAAAATCAGGAAAGCAGGTAGTTCATCTTATCTTCATTTTCTTTGTTTATTTGCTGTTACATTTCTCTCACAATGTTGTTTTTTTTTTCAAAGTGAGATTGTCTTAAAAAATCTTTAGTATTGAGTTCTTTTTCTTAGGGGAAAAATATGAAGTGATTGCGTATGGTCTCTAAGTCATGGTCAATATTAGTGAAGTAGTACAGCGAGAAGAAAAGGTAAACACCAAGGGTCACAGTATATTCTTTTTCAAAATATTTTTATTAATATTTAATAATTTCATACGATGCATTTTAATCGTCTTCATTCCCAGCCCCTCCCCTAACTCTTCTCAGACCTACACGCATCTCCCTAGACCATCTCCTACATTATTTTTTAATGGGGGAGGGCAAACCACAGCTTCTGGGAAAGCATAATCTATGTAGAGTAAAGCTAGTAAAATTATTTATATGAATATATAAATATATATGACACTTATAAAATATTAGGTTTGCATATGGCTTTCTCAGTAGTGTTAGTCACCCCTCACCCATTCCCTCCCCTGTCCTCTTCCCACCCCTCTTTTGACTTAAACTTCCCTCTCATTATTTCTCCTTCCCCTTCACATCACTTGTGTGCTACTATTCATTTCTGCTTAAGCTATTTCTTCCTTCTCCTGTACCAACTACCTTTTTCTAGATTCTTTGCATCTCACAATATATTCTTCACAGAAAACTTGCCATATGTAAAAATATATGGAATGCAAAGAAATATACATTTATTACATAATATCTGAAGTGAAAAGTCAGAACAAGAGGAGAAAAAACAATGTCATATCTTTTAAATAATAATAAAAATATTTTCACATTGATTCTGGTCCACTTGGTCCGATTGTGATGTGCGCTGATTATGACTGGTGGCCCTAATAAGGCCTTATGCAACTCATAGGACATCTTTGATTCATTTCTGTCACTTTAGGAAAAATACCACGTCAAAAAATACTGACTGAACAGAGAAGGTTTATTTAATCCATCATAGCAGGAAGATCAAAGTGGAAGGAACTTAAAACAGCTAACCTGTCATTGCACACACAGTCAAAAGCAGAGAGAAGTAAGTGCATTCGTGCATGCCTTTTCCACTCTCATACAGTCTAGGACCCAAAGCTGGAAAATGCCCTACTCACCCCAGACCGTGAACTGACACTCCCCATATCAGTTAACACAATCATGGTAATTTTCCACAGACACACCCATGATCCAACTCCATCTAGACAATTCCTCATTGAGACTGTTTTCCCAGACCATTCTAGATTGTATCAAATTGACAATTAAAATCAACCATGACACTGGTAGACGGTCCTTTAATCCAGCTTGGTCACTTAATTCTTATTACAGTAAGCAGAATGGCCCTATGGATAAACTTGACCAGGGTGGAGGTTGAATTGCTCTTTCTGTACATCCTTTTTTTTTCTTTTTTTTCAGTTCCACGTGTAAGAGGTTTAATTGAGAGGGAGGGAGGGGGAAGTTACTCGGAAAGAAAGGAGAGAGACAGAGAGAAATGGAGGAATGTTCCCCGTATATATATGGCTCAGGTAAAGGTGGGAGGCGTACCCAATGGATTCTGGGAATATGGCAGCTGTTGCTCTGGCAACAGGTCTCTGAGACCCTCCCATGAGTTGCCACAGGCTTTGGATGCTAACATACCTCCCTTTTTGATATTATAAAGAGAAGGAAAGAAAAAGGGAAGGGGAAGCCGATGGTGAAAAGGGGACGAGGGCGTAGTGTCTCTTAAGCTACTTTCTGCTGTCTAGGGGCATTGTCAATGGGGGTAGCTGGCTTTCACCATCAGGATCCACTTGGTAAATGTTCGCATCAGGTTTCTCTGTGGACAGTGGATCATCTGTGGGCAGCGGCTGGTAATCCTGTAATGGGAGTTGATTGATAGTTTGGTTAGAAATTTTTTGTATTTGTCATTGAAGAAATGTAGAAACAAGATTAATGAGGCAGGGAGCAAATAATAACACCAGGAAGATGTCTAGGAGAGGAGTTACAAACAAGAGTATCCACTTCCATATGGGGTTTTCGAAAATCTCAGAACTGGAGGTCTCATAGTCTCTGAAATTTTTTATGTCTAACTGTAGCATTTTATTTCGTACTATCTCGGATTGGTTGACATAGAAGCAGCATTCTTCTTGGAGGAACAGGCAAAGACCACCTTCTTTAGCTGTCAGGATATCTAGCCCTCGTCTGTCCTGAAGCACCATGGCTGCCAAAGAATCAATTTGTTCATATCCTGAAACATTTTCATAGACATTAAAAGTGGAGCAGCACCATGACCTATGTTCTGACCTCTAAGATGCTCTAAATCCAAACTATTTGAATTTTATACTTGCTCTCAGAAGGTTCAATTATTAGAGCATTTTAGATTTTAGATTTGTGGGTTTGAGATCTTCAAAATGTAAAAGATTTCTCATGAAAATTACCTTAGCTAATGAACTTTTGGAGGAGAGTAGGTCTGCTGAAAATAAAGCAAAAGACACAAGACATTGTTTATAAATATATCAAATATTGTTTTAGTGAATATCCAAAACCATGCAAAACACAAGTATATTTCAATTTGTTAACCCACTTATAAATTTTAAGGTACACAGATCATAAAAGCAAATATTTACATATTGTAAATTCACATATTGCTGAATATTTACACATTGTAAGCCATTTTATACGACACACAACTAAAGGTGTAGAAGATTCTTCGCACTCTAAAGAGTTCATTTCCTGACTAGCAGGCAGTATGTACCCCCACACAAAAACATTTGCATATTTTACCTGTTTCCAAATTCCACAGAAGTAACAACTGTGGGATGTGGCCCCCTTGAGGACAGGATTCCACTCACGCATTCTCTTTATGACACTCATTCCTGCAGCCATATGTGTTAGTGCTCCATTCTCTTATTGCTGCCTCAGTTCTATCTTAGTTCTTTGCTAGAAGGTGGCAGTATTCTATTTAATACTGCTGAATATTTGTGATTTTTCCCAATGTGAGATTACTAGAAATGAAGCTGACAAAACACTATCCTATGAATGGGTCTGTTGGAATTTGTTAGATAATTGAACCTTCTGAGAGCAAGTATAAAATTCAAAGAATTTGAATTTAGAACATCTTAGACTTCAGAACTTAGGTCATGGGACTGCTCTCCTGTTAATCTCTATGAACATATTTCAGTACATGAACAAAGAGGTACTCCCCTTAATTTATATTTTCTGAGTAAAATATAGCATAGTTCCATATATTTACTGTTTGTAAAATAAAAGGTTTGAATGTTCAGTTTCAAAACTTCCCCAAGAAGGCATTGTTATAATGTCATTTTCTTGCCAGGGAAAGGTAGGAAAATCAATTAATTTTGCCTAGTTTCAAGATAGTGGGATGATTTACATATGTTCTCACTATTACTTCTTTTAACACTCATTTGTTGTGGGTGTTTTCCAATGTCTTCAGAGTTCACATATATATGACCAGTTGTTTTGATTTTGCAACCTGTCTTATTCCTTGACCCTCTTATGTCTTCATTCTCTTTTGCTACACATGCCCTTGCTTGTAAAGAGTAGGAGAACAATAATTATTCGGAAGACTTCTTGATCACATTATTAAAGCCATTTACTATGTAACATGCAATGGAATAGTCTTTGGCATGCCTTTTGTTTTTTGTGGTTTTTTTTTTTTACCATAAGTACTCCGTATCTTTGCTACTGAAAGCACTGTATGATTTAATTCAGAAGGCTGAACAAGCACTCAGCAACTTCCTCCTGGCTAAGTGAAAAGCTGGGTCCTTGACTTTTCAGATTGCATTAAGTGAAGGTAATCAATGACCTGTTAGCTTCTTTACTTACTTCCAAAGCCCTCTCAGTTTCCCGCTCCAAGTTAATGAATAGCCTTGTCCCAGCTCCCAGGGAATCAAATATTTACACTCTTCTTCTTTTTTTTTTTCTTCAGCAATCTTCCTTTATCTAGGATTTTTATTTTATAAAAAAGTCTTGTGTTCACACTTACATTTATTGAATGATTAGCCTATTTAAGAACTGAAAACCAACAGTTGTTATAGTTTCAGTCTCATGTAGTGTCTGAGAAGGAACTGACTCTGTTTAATGCAGGGTAAGATAGTTTCTACATATCTATTTATTATCTGTTCCTCTTTCATACCTGCAAGTCCCAAATAAATCAAACCACAAAGTAAAAAGGGAAGTCAAACTTTGAGTGAAAATGCCATGTTCATTCATTTTCAAAAGTTAAAATATACTCTAAAAGTAGCCACATGGGAGCAGGGAAGAACAAAACAAAGATAACCCTACTAAACTCCAAGTAAACTCAGGAGGCAAGTGGGTCACTCAGTGAGAGAATAGGGTTTGAGTTTATCCTAACTCTGTGGGGGATGTTTCTAGGCTGTTATTTTAGATACACACTGAGTAAATATTCTGATGTCTCTGCTTTGGCTGAACAGGTTATGTTTGGGTGAGCAGAAGTTGTGTTTTCTGAAAAGAAGCAATAAAAGGAAAAATGGCCGTGCCTGAAGGTATGGACTTCATTTAGAGAAAAGGTCCTATATTCTTGTAGAGTTGATGCATTTGTTCACATAAACCTAAGGAATAGAAAATGTGACTTTTCTAGTACCTCCTATTTGACTTTAAGGCTCATTACAATGTGCAATACATATTCCATGCATATATTGCAAGATGCATCTCTCATGGAGGCATGCTTACATGTGTAATTTCAGGGGGCAGATATCATATACTAGAAATGAAAGATAAAATACTAATACAAATAAAAAGCATTTTAGGGGGGTGAGAATTGTAATGACTCATATCTCTGTAACATGATCTGAAGTTTGTCAATCAAAAAGCAGTTTGTGGAGTGTGAGAACTGGTCAAGGAAGCGAAGAATAACCAGCAAATGATAAGTAACTAATCTCTCTTTTCCTCAGATTCACTAAAAATGTCTCAATTCCTATCATTTCACGTTACAAAACTTCTTGAAGCCTATTTATAATAGCTTTCCTCCCTTACTCATTTATTTATTTAACAATCTTTGAGAACTAGCCATCCACCAGGTCTTTTGTACAGATAGGCTCCCAGAGTATAAAGTATCAACATGTTGTATCTTAGTTACTATTGAGCACTAGCTGCAGGATGCTATGTGGACACCAAAATCTACATATATTGCATTATCATTTTTAATGAGAGAGTCTTTGCATATAAACCATACACGGAAGTCCAATACTTTATATTATCTCTCAGTCACTCATAGGATCTAACAGAAGGCAAATGCTGTGTCAATGTCAGCTCCACTATTTGGATTAGGGGATAATGCAACTCTCCTATAACTATATATTATCATTATTATTATTTTACCTAATTTTGTCCCATTATTGGTAGAGACTGAGAAACTGTGTACATGAACACACATTAAGAATCCAAGTCTGCAATTCTATATTATATCAGAGACTATGACATAAGTAATATACAAGATTTGTGGGGCAAGTTCACAGAGAAGCTGCTTTAAGTAAACTGTGACAATATTATATCTAACTAAACACGAGTCAAAACCAAATGACAAAGGAATAAAGGAAGATATTCCAGGCTCACCAAAACAGAGTAAGAATTTATTTTAAGGTATGACATAAAATACTTGTTTTTCTTTCTTTCTCTCTCTCTACCTTGGCATTTCTTAAAAAGAGATTCTTTTCACATAAAATATTCCTCTACCCTTTCCAGTTCCTACACATATCTTTTCCACCCAGATCTACTCCCTTTCCGTCTCTCATTAGAAAACAGCAGGCTTCTAACAGATAAGAATCAAACAGAGAAAAATAAAATATTATGTGATTTAAAAAGTTTTGGAAAGTGAACTGAATTGGAGTACTCTATATTTAGCAACAGTTCTCATGGGCAAATTGTATTTCTTAGAATTTCCATTTTATGAGAAGTATATATTAGACTTGATGAATTTACTAAGCAGTAAATTAAACTACTTTATATCAAATGTATTTTTTTCTTAAAAGTTTCACAAATATCTAAGGCAACAGTTCTCAGAAGTCAATATATGAGGCAAATGTGCTGGGGTCCAGCACCATCCTTTCTTCTTGATTGCCTTGTTGTAGGGTCAGGAAACCCAGGAACCTCCAGGATATGGTGGTTCCCATGGAGATGGCACTTTAGCATCTGATATAAAGTGGCCTGACTTCGCAGGCTGCAGTTTCTCCCTGGGCTTCCTTCTGGGTTTAAACTTCAAAGATACCAAAGACAAAGGTGATGTGTATTAAAAATGGTTTGCAAGCTATGTACAGGTATGTTTGTTTTGACATGCACATGAATAGAAGCAGAAAGGCAGGATTCAGAGCTCACAAAAGGGGAGAGTGAGGTCTCTAATGAACTATATTTGAAACTTCATGTTTTCCCAGATGGTGACTACTCCCAGCATTGGGAGCAGTTAATATTATCTCCTTATAAAAGCACAAAAAGGAGCACTGGGAAGGGTCATCCTGCAGCCAGCCAGTTCTCACATGTTACAGGTGTGTGTGGGGGAGGGGGGGGTTGGGGGGGATGAGGATTGACTTGAAGGAAGAAGCTCACAGTTCTGTAACCTTTAACTATCATAGGCTGTTCTAGAAGTCGTTCCAACCAACAGACAGTGGGCAGACTCAGCTGGAAATTTTGAACATGAGGGAAATAGATTTTTTGGACTCTTTACTTTCCAGTTAGCATCTTTATGGCTTCTTCAGAATAGAGCTCACAAAAGTAAGTGAAAGATGGAAACAAGCTTGCTGCAAAATGGTCTACAGGATGGGTAAAGGGTACAGACAAATGTTGAGCTGTCCACAAAACGCTGCTTGCTTACCAGGAGCGAGTAATGCCTGAAGGGCAGAGAAACTGGGTGCCTGTAGACGTGTGTGAGAATTTCTATGGGTATGTATGGGAAACTGACGAGAAGTCAGAACAACTTGGTCATAAAAGTAATGTCCATCCACCGAACTTATCTCTCCCAAGCAGTGGTGTAAACTCTAAGTAAAAGTAAGATATGATTCGGCTTTAAGCTATTCCCACGGCTTGGATCAACTATCAAGGTTTTGCAAAGACCCACACTAGGAAATTCCTGCTGTTTCTTGAATGTACAAGCCTGTGTCTGGCAGGCTGCATGGATCTTGGTTGCCCTCTGCAGGGACAAACACTGGAAACCTTGTTTGAGGAAGACCCTAGAGACTTGCAGGCCTTGGAAAGATGTATAGGCACGTGGCAATAAATTTCAAAGCCTGTCTGCCTCTTTAAGGGCCTATCCATTGTGGGTGATTTAACCAGCAGGCAATATTTTCAGGAACCAACTTTAGTGCTTCAGATGTGTGCAGAGGAAGTTGCTGACTTGGGGAAATGGAGTAATTCAGGCAGGGGACCCACACAAGGGTGATCATTATTTTTCGCTTCCCCCTTCATCAGAAGGCCACCATTTTGGGGGTATTATCTTATGATAAATCTCATTGAAGCAAAATAGCATGTGCAAGCACACATACACAAACACCTCTCATTTTTATATGTGTAGTACTTATGCTGATGAAACTAATGAAAAGCAGATTGGTCAGAGCAACCTAGAAAATCAATTTTTCAGTACTTTCCCATTCATGTTTTTAACCATAAATAGCTCTCCTCCATTGAGGGTCTCACAGTGATTTGTCAAATGAGTTTTTCTTTATGGAGGAAATGAAGACACTTTCTGTGGGTCACACACAATAATAAAAATGTGACCTGCTTCTTCAAATCAATGCTCTCCCTCACCTCCATTCCCAATGCCAATGTGAAAAAACTTTTATAGTTCTCTTCCATGAGGCTTTTGCTGGGAATCGAAATGGTAAGCTGAAAAGGAGATATATGTCTTCTAGTGCATTCACAAATGAATA
>JADRCD010188698.1:5550-20952 GCA_019843815.1 Montemys delectorum | reverse complement strand
GTCCTGGATTTCCTGGATGTTTTGGGTTAGGAGCTTTTTGCTTTTTGTATTTTCTTTGACTGTTGTGTCAATGTTTTCTATGGTGTCTTCTGCCCCTGAGATTCTCTCTTCTATCTCTTGTATTCTGTTGGTGATGTTTGCATCTTTGATTCCTGATTTCTTTCCTAGGTTTTGTATGGCCAGGGTTGTTTCTCTTTCTGTTTTCTTTATTGTTTCTATTTCCATTTTTAGATTCTGGATGGTTTTGCTCATTTCCTTCACCTGTTTGATTGTGTTTTCGTGAAGATCTTTAAGGGATTTTTGTGTTTCCTCTTGAAGGGCTTCTAGCTGTTTACCTGTGTTCTCTTGTATTTCTTTGAGGGTGCTATTTATGTCTTTCTTAAAGTCCTGTATCATCACCATGAGAAGTGATTTTATATCTGAATCTTGCTTTTCCAGTGTAATGGTGTGTCCAGGACTGGCGATGGTGGGAGAATTAGGTTCTGATGATGCCAAGTGACCTTGGTTTGTGTTGTTTATTTTCTTACGCTTGCCCCCTGCCATCTGGATATCTCTAGTGCTACCTACCCTTGCTAAATCTGACTGGAGCCTGTCCTTCCTGTGATCCTGGTTGTGTAAGAACTTCTCAGAGTCAGGCTGTGTCTGTGATCCTGTGATTCTGGGATCCTATGATCCTGGGCTTGTTAGGTCACCTGGGAGTGGAGCTTCCTCTGGGTGTTGTGGGACTGGCTGCAGAGCTTGCGCCCAAGGTCTGCACTGGACACCAGCCCAGACAGACCGGAAGGAACTCGACTCACTGGGCTGGTGGAGTTCCTGTATGCCTGGTCCCGCTGGTTCCAGTTACTCCCAGTTTTGGGACAGATGTTAGTTCCTCCTCACCTCAGATCCTGAGAGTGTCAGAGCACCTGGGAGTGGAGCTTCCTCTGGGTGTTGTGGGATTGGTTGCAGAGCTTGCACCCAAGGTCTGCTCTGGACACCAGCCCAGACAGACCGGGTGATATACACCTTTAATTCCAGCTGTTGGGAGGCAGAGAAGACAGAGCTCTGTGAGTTCCGGGCCAGCCAAGGCTACATAGACCCATATCCTCCAGCTCTCCTTCATGCGTGGTCCTCTTGAAATATTTTTTGGAGCATAGTAAGCAAGTCCTGGGCTGACGTGTGTGAGAAGCAGCAGCATTTATGCATAGAATGATAAAACTCTAATTTGTACTCAGAGACAGGAAATGGAAGACTATGGAGTCAGGTTCTAGTTGGCTCACGGTGTGCCTCTCGAAGACGTCTTTGAAGAGTGAGTTACTGTCAGTTGTGGTGATTTAGTGTTCTTGTAAAAACCTTAGCCTGGTTATAACCACTCGGGGTCTGACTCGTCATCTTCCTCTGACTCCATGATCCAGCAGCTCGAGTATTCTTAAATATTAAAATATGTAGATATCTTTTGTAAATAACCTACTTTTTTTCCTCTCCATTCTCCACAATTTGCTTAAATAATAAGCTCCATCTCGAAAAACCGAAAGAAAGTAGACTGAGCAAGTCTAGTTGGGCAAGCCACCAAGCAACACTCCTCCATGATCTCTGTATCCGCTCCACCTCTTGCTTCTTGCCTTGTTTGAGTTCCTGCCCTGACTTCCCTGGATGATGAACTGTGATAAATCCTTTCCTTCCCAAGTTGGTTTTGATCATGTTGCTATCACAGCAATAGAAATTCTAAATAAGACAACGGGATTACGTTTTTTCATTTCCTTCTCTCTCTGTGGTTCTGTCTCTATCTTTGTCTCTCTCCCTCCAGAGGCTGAGTTATTGTACAATACATTGGTACTTCCTCTGAATCTCTTTTGCCTCCTATATCTCTGTTGTTCCCATCCTCACTTCCCTGCCTGTAATGATGGGACTGCTGGAGGTCACAGCTGGTAGATCCTGAGAGTGGGGAGCAAGGAGGGAAATGGCTAGGGGATGGCAATGAGAGCAAACTCTTGGGAGACAGGCTTCGGTGAGACAGCTTGTTTAATTGGGGGAATAAAGGTTATTTAAACCTTTAGGGGGTGGGTAGGGGCTATCGGGGTGAATGAATATCATTGGCTGGGGCCAGGGTGTGGCTGGTGCCTCTTTTGCACAAGGAGGAATTCCAGGTGCTAGTGGACATGACTTTATAAGGGGAAAAGAGGTTTAACTTGGCTACCTGCTATGTGACCTCCTCTGGTGAGACAAAGGTGTGGGGCTCAGGGCTACATGTGCCAGGACATGAACACCTAGGGCAGCAGGGCCTGAAGGATCCTACTTCTGCTGATCTCAAGATGAGATTTCTGGGGGTTTTGGGCATCTCTCAATCCCACTCTTGTTCCAAGCCTGGTCCTGCATTCCAGTCACATGGCTCCCTGTCTCCACCTAGCTCCATGTGACTTTCCTCTTCCTCACCCTCTACCCTTACTTTTATGCTCTCCCTTCACACGTACTCTCAGTATGTCAGAGTAGACCAGATACCACCACCATGCTCTTACTATAAAGAAAATGAACTTCTTTCTTTTACTCAGCCTCTGATGTTTTGTTTGGGGACAGAAAAAAGACTAAGACAGTCTTTCTTAATGCCATATCATTTTATTTAAAGGGATGCCCTTTGTGGAAAATGGAGTGTTTCTAGATATTGTGGCTAGAATGGTAGTAAGTTGTTATCTGCAGAAGTATACATCCTTGGGCAACAAGGAAATCAGTAGAAACAACTATTTATTAAAAGATCTATTTATTTTATGTATTTTATCTATGTTTTGCACCTCAGAAGAGGCCATCGGATTCCACAGACAATTGTGAGCTGCTATTTGGGTGCTGGGAATTGAACTCAGGAACTCTGGAAGAGCAGCCAGTGTTTTTAACTGCTGAGCCATCTCTCCAGCTCCTATGTTCTTAACTTTATGGACTATTGACCTTGGAGGAATTTTAACCTTAGTTCTGTCCAGAACATGTCTGTGGAGGGATGGTGAAGGCCCTATGGAAAGAGCTTACAGTGCTCATGTTTAACCAGTAGCACTTCAATTTCATGTGTTGATTACTGGGATGGGGAGTTCATGACATCGTTGTGAGTCCATAAGCAAAGCAGTTTTACCATGCAGACCTCAAGTCCAGACTCATGTAAGACCCAAGTTGTGTTGATATGTTCATTTAAAGCAAAGAATCAAGTTGTCTTGTTCGTGTCTATGCATTAACCAATCTATCACACACTTGTATAATTGTAATCATACTCTACATGGGGCATTCTGTTGCAACACACTAAAAACAGGTCATGGAGTGCCTCAAAAAAGAGAGAACAGGAGCTGGAGAGATGGCTCAATGGTTAAGAGCACTGTCTGCTCTTCTAGAGAACCTGAGTTCAATTCCCAGCAACCACATGGTGGCTCACAACTGTAGGTAATGGGATCTGATGCCCTCTCCTGGCATGATAATGTACATGCAGATAGAGCACTAATATATATAAAATAAATAAATCTTAAAAAAAGAAAGAAAGAACAAAAAAAGTATATATTCTGCCTAAGGGACATCTGTGTGAGAAAGTCCTGTTATAGTTGAGCTACTGAATAGGAATGTGACCACCTGGACAGCCCTAGCATAGGAAAACTGGAACTGCCAATCTGGTATGGCTTATGATAGCAGGCAAGAGAAATAATTAGAGCTAGTGAGATGGCTCAGTGGGTAAAGATGCTTGCTATACTAACCTGATGACCTGAGTTTGATTCCCCACATCAAGGTGGAAAGAGAATCTATCCCCTCAAAATACTGCTTTCTGACCTCCGCATAGGCATTATGGTATATCAACCTACCCCAAACATCATGTACACAAACAAAATAATAATAATTAAAAATTTTTATAGTAGAGAAACAAGTCATATTCTATATTGCCCTGTATCTTTCTGCACAGTATAAACCATTTCAAATTCTTTGGCATGTAAGTTAGTAATCACTCAGTCAATGTTTGCTGATTAAGTGGATATACTCACCCCTAAATTAAGATTGGTGTGAATCAAGCTTAGCAGACTCTATCAAAGGTGACTATCACCTACATTTTAAGGCAGTTTGGCAGAAAGAGAGGATGCAACGTTGTCCCTGAGGAGAAAGTTTTACTGAAGACATAGAAGGAGGAGTTCAGGCAAGAGACTCCAGGTGTGACACACCTCACCTTGCCATCAAACCAGCGGGAAGACTGACCTTCATCTTGATTGGATCTAGAGGCAAACATCAGAATGGTTCTGAAGCGACAGCTTGCTGCCTTCCCTGGTTGGTCGATGGTCTTGGGAAAAGGAAGCCTTGTTGGGTTAGAGATCCCAGTTATCACATGAGAGTCTGCTCGTAGGTAAACTTCTTTTATTTCCTTCAAACAAACAAACAAACAAATAAAAAACCTATCCACTCTAGGTCATACACCCAACAATCTCATTGCGTGGATGAAATGACAAACCAAATTATTTAAACAGATACATGAACACCTCGAGACCCATGGCTTATGGTATAACGCAAGTGGTAGGTTATGTGTGAGGCCCCAGGAAAATATTAAAATAAAAAAATAAAAATAAAAATAAAATAAGAACATCTGCAAAGTAGCAACAACAAGTTTCAAAAATCTGAGTAGACTCACCCTAGTCACAGTTAGTTGCAAGGTAGACTAGAACATAGTACCCTTTCCATGCCACCCCCATGCTTCTGTCTCTTGACCGAGAGGATCACAACTGTAATCATAGGACCAGGATAGTTTATAGCTGTGGATGCCGTAGCAGCCAGGAACTTCTCACATTCTGGAGGTGAAGCCCAGCTGAAAACAAACATGGGAGTGCCTGGGATACTGGCCCATCTTCCTGCCTTCCCTCAAGGCTCTAAGAGTTGGGAGTTCATCAACAGCATGAGGCATCTTGTTCCGATTTTCTCAACTGGGCGGTCCTGGCAGAACTCTTGATTTCCTGTAAAGGAATAAGTTTTTAATCTCTGAGCTCAAATTCGTCTTAGATGGGATGTGAGAAAACTGAATCCCTCAAAAGTAGATTACTTCTTCTGATGTACCTCTAATGTGTTTCCAGCAAAGGAAAACTAGAGATTCTGTCCCTGTAGCCTTGAGCAGCCTTGAGCAGAGACCCAAGGGGCAGCAAAAGATCAGACAGAGCCAGACTCCTTCCCTGAGGTCCTGTCTGCACAGCCTTGGGGTCTCAATGAAGACGATGGCGCTCTTAGTGAGGTATGACCTCAATCTTACAAAATAATCTTTGCCCACTTCCTGCTCCCTGTATTGAGTCTCTTATCAGTTCACTTATTCTAAGATGTCCTCTTGTTTTGAATGTGCTGTGCCTTGAATGTGCCTTTCCAAGTTCATGTATCAGGAACAATAATTCCCAAATTCATATGTTAGTGTATGTGGAGTCAGGGCCTTTGGAAAATAATTAGATTAGGCCAAAAAGATACATAACAGCATTAGATATTCTCAAGCCAAACAAATGAGAGAGAGAGAGAGAGAGAGAGAGAGAGAGAGAGAGAGAGAGAGAGGCCTAAGGTGGCATTCTAGCCCTGTGTTTCATGTACAAGAAAGTCCTAACTAGAAGCAGCTGAAGCTAACCCTGTTTTTCACTTCCCAGCTTCACACACACACACACACACACACACACACACACACACACACACACAATGTGTATGGTTGTTTTTTTTCCTCATATATGCCTGTGTACCATATGCTTGCCTGGTGTCTACTAAAGTCAAAGAGAGTATGGGATCCCCTGGGACTGCAGTCATAGGAAATCGTATTGGTGCTGAGTGTTGAACCTGGTTCCTCTGGAAGAATAGCCAGTGTTAGACCATCTCTCCAGCTGCCCTAGCTAAGTTTTTTTTGAACAAATTTGTAAATCTTTATAAGTTATCCAGTTTCAGACATTGTGCTATAGCATCAGGAAGTTGATTAGACATCCCTCTGGCTCTGGATTAGGAGTCTTTCCTGGGTGTATCTACATCACTCTGTGCTCCTTATTCCTAATCTTACCATCTGACTGAGGTTACTTGCTTATGTGTAGGTCTCACACCTCTAGACTCACTAATGAATGAGATACTCTTACTTTAAAAAAAAAAAAAAGAGGACTAGTGGAATTTGGCAGGGGAGAAATAGATTCCACCATGGTTGTAAATATGGTCCTCAAGGCAATCTGAGCTGGGCACCAGTTTGTGTTGAGGAGCTCAGGCCTCTCTTTTCTTTCACATAGCTGGCAGCATGGCTTTAGGTAAGGGCATTCCTGGCAAGGCCCAGTAGGAGCTACCAACTGAACTTACCAGTAACTGGAAAATAGGACTGTCTCAGGCCAAGCTGATAACCTCAGCACCCACCAACACCTTGAAGACAGTTTCTTCTTAAAAAAAAAAAAAAAAAAAAAAAAAACAATTCTTTCTTTTCTCAGTGCTTGAGAATTGAACCCAGGGCCTGTGAACATTAAACAAGCACTCTACCTTAGAGCTATAACCTGACTCAGAGGGTTTCTAGTTGTTGTGGCAACACATCAAACATGACCTGACACTGACGTGGCATTTCATTTGTAATGAAAGACAGCATTTGGGAGGCCCCTTCTCAGGGCCTCAAATACCAGGTCCTCCAGGCATTCCTTGTGCAACCTAGTTTTTCTTTGCTGGTGCTCTCCTGCCTTAGCTGCTCCCAGTTTCTTCCTCTTAAAATGAGACACCAGAACTTAATGCAGTTTTCCAGAGTGGCTTGAGTTGTGGCTCATAAAATCCACTTTCCCATACATACAGGAACCTGAGAGTTCAGCAGCTAAAGGAAACTAGTAACCTCTTGTGCTTACAATTTAATAGAAATCCAGGTCTTTCTCTCAGAAACTCCCTTTTGTCTTCCCTCACCCTCTCTGATAACTCTGTGTGTCCACATGTATGTATGTATGTATGTATGTGTATATATGCATATATACATATATGTATGTATGTGTATGTGTGTGCACACCTGTGTGCTTACATGTGTCCATGTGCATGAGATGATGAGAGAAAGGGACAATCTAAATACAAGGTCTAGCACATTACATGTTATTTAATTTCATCTTAACTAATTTGGCCACGGATCCAGTCCACTGAGACCAGCAAACCAATGACGTTTGTAGCTCCTCTCATCACCAGCCTGTGTTCTGTGGGCTGACCTCACCTCTTCACGTCTGTCTGTCTCCCTTTGATCCTCACCATTCAAGGCAGGCATTTATAGGAATGTCATTACAGGTGAAGGAACAGAATGAGGGGACGAAGTTCCCCAAGATGAGAAGAGATCTGAACCCAAACCGAGTTTCAATGCATGCCCTTAACTGCTAGAATATGAAGCCCTGTGTCCTTATCCATACAGGGAAGAATGGGAAGGAGGGCTTCAGAGACAATACCGAGAAAGAAATAGACATTAAAAGTGCAGATGTCAGTCAGACTCTCACTGTGTCACTAACAATATTGTTTTCCTAAATATATCTTGTCACACACTATAATTTTGAAGAAGCCCAGAAACCTAAACCTAAGAGACCGTGTGTGTGTGTGTGTGTGTGTGTGTGTGTGTGTGTGTGTGTGTGTCTATAAACCTGTTAATACAGCAAGGTCAAAGGAAGCATCTAAAACATTTTTCTCCAAGCAAATGTATTGTTATAGTTTGTATGTGCTAGGCCCAGGGAGTGGCACTATTAGAAGGTGTGGCCCTGTTGGAGTAGGTGTGTCACTGTGAGTGTGGGCTCTAAGACCCTCATCCTAGCTGCCTGGAAGCCAGTATTCTGCTAGCAGCCTTCAGATGAAGATGTAGAACTCTCCGCTCCTCCTGTACCACGTCTGCCTGGATGCTGCCATGCTCCTGCCTTGATGATAATGGACTGAATCTCTGAACCTGTCAGCCAGCCCCAATTAAATGATGTCCTTATAAGAGTTGCCTTGGTCATGGTGTCTGTTCACAGCAGTGAAACCCTGACTAAGACATGTACCCCTGCTGGTACTCAGTCTCAGTTTATATCCCACTTTCTCCTGAGAGTCCTCTTTGAGTACCAAGGTCTCTGAGACCAGGTGCCACTTGTTCCTGGAGTATCCACCCATCTCCTCCTTCCAAATGCTTGTCACATTCATAGTACCTTCTGCATCATATACTCTGTGAAGGCAGGGCCCTTGTCTTTCTGTTTCCTACTCCCAGAGTTCCACCCAGCTGAGCTTAGGTTCCTAATAGTCTATGCGCAGACTTTGACGCTCTAGTGGAGCAGTAATTCTGTCCTTCCTTTCAGTGACAGTGAGTAGCCTTTTTGTGTCATACAGAAGCTACTCATCTATTTCTGCTGGCTCTCCCCACCCTGACCCTCATGTTCTTGCTCAGTGTTCAGTCATCATAAATTATATATTACATAAATATAAGATATGTATTAAATATATAATTATATTTTCCCAAGGCCATCCCTCATTTTCAAAGTGTTTAGTGGATAGCTGAGAGTTTGGATGACATCTTTAAAATTCGTTATTACATTTATTTAGTTATGTATTTATCGTGTGTGTGTGTGTGTGTGTGTGTGTGTGTGTGTCCACCGGTACCACAGCATATATGTGGAAGTTAGAGGACAACACACATGGTTCTCTTCTATCATGTGGGTTCCAGAGATCAAACTAAGGTTGTCGGGCCTGGCAGCAGTTTTCTTGTCTGGTGAGCATTTCTCCAGCCCCATTCATTATAAAGAAATATTAGTGGGGAAGCTGGACCCTCAGTGGTCAGCCGTGTGCCCACCAGGCCTGGTTCTGTCACAGAAGCCTAGACAGATTTCATCTGCTGCTTACCTGGGGGATGGGGGGCACTTCCTGTTATAGGCCTTGCCTGCATGGTCTGGCTGGAACTCTGAGGCATCTTTCTCTGTCAAGGCAAGTGGGTGTTGGAAACATTTTAAAGATGTCACCCGGGCCTGCAAGGTGGCTAGGCAGGTAAGAGCCCTTGCTGCTAAGCCTGATGACCTAAGTTTGAAACCTAGAATTGACATGGTAGAAGAAGAGCACAAACTCCTTCAAGTATTCTCTGCCTACTACACAGGCGCTGTGACACTTGTGTCCCATGGAACATCTATATTTATATACATGCACATGTGTGCACATGCATAAACACACACACACACACACACACACACACACAGGTGTAATAAACAATTGTAAAGATGCCATCCAACCCTCAATGACTTTGAAAGTAAGGGCTGATCTGACTTTGAAAGTAAGGGCTGACCTTGCAAAAATGGGGACTTCCACTGCATTGAGAATAAATGTGTCCTGGGCTTAACGGTCAGACTTTGTTCCTATGGCAGGGGTACCAAAGTACCAAAATCAAGAACCGAGTACCCTGGATTCTCCTGCCATTGAACTAAAACAGTCTAAAGCCCCGACCAGGAGGGACAGAAGAAGCCAGCTCTTGCTTTGTCCCTGATAGAATGAGAAGTGTGGCTGTGTCCTATTTCTGTCCCTTTCAGAGCTGAAGATTATTGGCTGTGTCTTGAGCTGGATACTGTATGGTGCCCATCTCATTTATCCTCACATTTTTAGCAGAGACAGAGCAAGGCCACCTTGGCAGTAAGGGAACTAAAGCTTATGTGGCTTTGTCAGTGGGAAAGCTTGGACTAGATCCTGGACTAGGATCTTTGCCTACTCCCATGATTCTTTTGCTTACCCACTGCCAGCCCTAGAAAGACAGGTCCTACCTCCTCAGGCCTCAAGGATGATGGGATTGGAATTTCTGCTTGACCCCAGATGGGATATGCAAACGAGGTCACCACCAGGCATGAGACTGCTTGGAGGAGCTGGCAGTTTTCTTCCTGTGCCACGTGAAAATTTTCCAAATATGGGGAGCCATCTGTTGATGATGTGAGAATTGGGCAACTTCCATTCTCATCATTAGCTTGGCAGCAATGGAAAGTGAGTCCAGAAAGAGCCCTTGTGTATCGTAGAGGAAATTCAAGCCGTATGTTTCTCATTCATATACTCTTAAGTCATCAAAATGTTGGTTTAAAAGAGGCTTTTGATGTTCAACTTGCTTTCTGCTCTTTTATGGGGGCAGGGAGGGGGAAGTCACGATTCTCTGGCTGTAAATTACCCAGTTTTGGAAAAACCAGTGTTAGTTCCAGTACCTCAGATCCCAGAAGTCTAGAGGGAATTCCAGGTGGGGGTCTGCTAGGATATTTGTTCTCTTTCAACAGAATGTGCACTGAACACCTCATAGTGCTGAGTACAGTAGCAGGTACCAGGAACCCACAGTCACCTCTGAAACTGAACCCTAAGCAGCAACCTTACACAACAAAACTTCACTTTAGAGGAGTTAAAAGGCTCAGAGCCACCTATGCAAGAAGTACAGTCATATAGTTAAAGTCAGAATATGGGCTCTTTACTACCCTGCTTTCTTAATCTTCCCTGACTGGATGAGAAGGAGGAAGAGGAGGAGGAGGAGGAGGAGGCATGGAAGGAAAAGTTGCCTAGGCAGGGAGAAAGGGAGGAAATCTGCACAGAGGAAAGGACAGATGCCTGAGAAAGTTCAAAGTAGGGAAGAAGTCATAGTACATGGCATATTTCATTTTCTATTGCTATAATAGGATACCTGATGCTGAGCACTTTACAAAGAAAAGATTTATTCAGTTCAAGGTTTTTGGAGGCTATGATGGTTTGAATGAGAGTGGTCACAAAAAGCTCATATATTTGAATGCTTGGTTCCCTGTTGGTGAAACTGTTTCAGAAGGACTAGGAGGTGTAGCCTTGTTGGGAGGGGCGCGGCCTTGTAGGAGGTGTGGCATTGGTGGGAGGGGTGTGGACTTGCAGGAGGTGTGGCCTTGTTGGAAGAGGTGTGGCCTTGTTGAAAACTCACTGGGGTGAGTTTTGAGTTTCAAAAACCCAAGCCATTTCCTGTTAGCACTCCTCCCTCTCTTTGCCTTGTAGTTGTCTCACCATGAAAGTTCTCAGCTACTGCTCAAGCTCCATGCTGTTGCCATGCTTCCCTTCATCAAGGTCATGGATTAACCCTCTGAAACTCCGAGCAAGATTCTAATAAACTCTTTCTATAAGTTGCACTGGTCATAATGCCTCTTTACAACAATAGAAAAGTAACTAAGACAGAAGCTAAGTCCAAGGCTAGCCCTGTGTGCTTGGCCTCTAGTGAGCATCTTTTGGTTGCATTACATGACAGGTGACATCATGGTGAGAATAATGCTCTCTCTCTCTCTCTCTCTCTCTCTCTCTCTCTCATTGTATGTCTAAGGATGTCACAGGACTCGATATTGTACAACTTTAGCCTTTAAAATGCTGGATTGCCTGTGTTTGCCAGCACCTCCAGCTGTGGCCTTTTCTCTTAAAGATTCTGTCTACAACATCCAAACATCATCACCCTAATCCGTGATTTTTCAGAGCATGAACTTTTAGAGGACAGATTCAAGCCACATCCAAATCATGGCAGAGACACACAGTATGGTGGAGGATAAGAAAAGAATCCAGAGGTGATGCTGGTAAGGATGGTGAGGCCCAGACTGCCAGGGCCTTGGTCCCATGGTAGAGGTGTGGTCTTAACTCAAGAGGAGAAGGAGACAGGGTTTAGCAACTCTCTAGGTGAATATGCTACACACCCCGAGCTAAGAACCACCAACTAAGGCGATGGTAGGCAAAGCAGGAGGGAAAACAATAGGTTTTAGTTTATCACAGTGGTTCTCAACCTGCGGGCCATGACCCTTTTGGGAGTTGCATATCAGATATCCTTAATATCAGATATTTACATTATAATTCATAACGATAGCATAATTATAGTTATGAAGTAGCGATGAAATAATTTTATGCTCGAGGCTCACGACAGCATGAAGAACTGTACTAATGGGTCGTGGCATTAGAAAGGTTGAGGACCACTGGTTTATAGGTTTTTGGTGCCTTTGATTGCAGGGTGAATGCAGGGAGGTGGAGTACAAGAGCGAGGGATGTCAGTGGAGAAGCTTAGGGGAGGTATCCAGCAACAGGCTGCCAGGAGGGATTGGTATGTAGGTGTTTCTATTGTCCTTCCATCTGATATGTGAGCTCAGCCAGGCCCTGAAGATTTTCCAGGATATTAAAATCCCAGTGGCTTTTCTTCTTATTGCCCAACCAGCTTAATTAGTAAATTTGCAACACAAGTTGACTAGTGTCACCACACTGATAGAAATGAAACCCAGAGTTGCCAAGAGGACTGAGTGCCTGGATCTATTGGGAAATGTTGGGATGCTTTCCTGAAGTGAGTTGGGGCTTACAGGATGGGTAGAAGCTCTCAAATGAAGGGAGATGGGCATCCAAAATACACACGTGGAGATCCTGTTGAGTCTAGGTAGTGGTGGAAGGTTCTGAATGGTAGCAACTGAGAGGTGCCAGTGTGGTAGGGATATGGCTGGAGGGAGTCGGGAGCAGGGGACTAGCTGAGGAGAGCTTTGAAAGCCCAGCCAAGGACCCGGATCTTAGGGTACCACTCCTTAAGTCCATGACTTTCTTCTCACAGCATCTGGACATTGCCTTCTCACACCAAGGCTCTTGGAAGTTTTCTCTAATCTCTTGTTCTTACGGACCACCATATCTAAATTGTTATGGATGTAGGAAAGACTTTGTTAGTGCTTAAAGCATTTATTTATTTGTTGCTTTTGACATAGGGTCTCATGTAGCCATGACTAGTTTTGACTTGTTATATAGCCAATGATAACTTTTCTATTTCTTGTTATTTATGTATCTGTTTATTTTTGAGACCACGCTTGCCTTCAATTTACTATGTAGTCCGGGATGACCTCAAATTTCTGATCTTTCTTCCTTTACCTCCCAGTATTGGCTAATGTGGCTTATTGCTGAGTTATTCAACCCAGGGCTTTGTGCATCCTGCATAAGCACTCTAGCAACTTAGCTCTGTTCCCCAGCCTTGCTTGAAGCATTTTACAGGAGACCCAGTCGAGAGACCAGGTCAGAAGGTTCAGAAGGCATTATTCTAATTCATCCCCTCTTCAGTTCCAACCTATTTTTGTGGATTCTTCAAGGAATGAAAGCATTCATGATTTTCTGTCATACACGATCCCCATATTCTTCTGCACTCACCAATGGAAGCGTGCACTCGACTTCCAGGATGTGAAGTCTGCAGCCAAGAAGAACTAAAAGACGCATTCTTTGACCACAGCTTGCTCATATATGAATGTAGGGAAAGCATGAAGGAAGGCAGCGATGGATCTGTGGACCTGTGTATTATCCAGCGCAGGAGATGCAGAGGCAGATGGATCCCAAGTTCAAGGACGGCCTTCTCTTTGATCTGGGAAGTGCATTGCCTCTCAGAGAGCACTTATTCCATGACCTTGCACTTGTCGGTTTCCATGTTTGTCTCTCTGATAATAGACTTAGCTCCTTAAATAAAATCACAAGAGTAAGGGTCCTTTTCCTCTTTGTGAGTCCCTGAGCCTGGCCTCATGATCTAGCTCACAAGGTGTTCAGTTAACGTAGTGATATTGATACATGGATAATAAGATAATGAGTTTCCCTTAGATGTTCTAAACACATAGGGATTTCTATGGGCCAGAAGGGCCAGAATGTTTGTCAAGGACTGTGAAACACTTACTAGATGATTAGTTTCTTGGGGGCTGGGAAAGAAGAACCAAAATAATGAGGTTGGAAAGTGGTAAGTTGGGGAGGAGAAAGGACTCTCATAATCAACCCTGGTTAATGGTTTGCAGGTGGCAGCCCACAGCCCCTGCTCTCCAACATGAAGCACAATGGATTCTCTTGGGCAAATAGACCATGAAATTTTAAAATTTGAGACCAGGTGCTGGGGCCTAGGGACCCTGGCTCATCCTGGGTGTTCTCTTGGGCACTGGAGAACCAGATGATTCTCTGGTTTTTCTAGAGGCTCCCAGGGCCCTGCTCTCCACTGGAGCCTGTGCCCCGTTCTAAGTCAGTCCTTTCCATCTCAAATTAAAACAGCTAATTTTAGACACTTCCTGATTACTCCTAGCTGGATCTCATTAGCAGATTGAAAACGGGTTGGAGCCTCAGCTGGAGAAGAAACAACTTTCATTGGTCCTGGTCTGTTTTCTATCTCCACATTGCTGTTGATGTTGGCTGCCTTGGAACAAAGCAAAATGAACTCCTTCCAAAGAGAGTGGGCCACAGGCTTCTGGCTGAGAGCCTGGAGCCTTGGTAAGGGGTGAAGGAACACATGTCCGAGCGAACATGACCACTGCTGGTGGCAGGCACGTGTTTTCTTTACACTACATCTTGACAGTGCATAGGCATTCCTTTTTCACGTGTATATTCATTCAACTTTTCAACTTAGCATATGCCAGTCTCTGAAGTGGCCCTGTACTCCACCGCTTACCGTATCCCAATCTATAAGTACACAAACATGTTCATTGAATACTTTGCTAGCCAAGATCTCACAGTTAGGTGAGTGCAGTAGACTAGCACATGCCTGCCAACTCATGTAATTCATGTTGAGGTTCAAAAGTGGCAGGATAGAACAGCAACAACTGCACGGTATAACAGCAACGGATGTTCATTACACCCTTATGTCCCAGGTTCCATCTAAGGATCTCACATTTGCTAACTCACTCAAGAACCCCATGAACATAGATGAGGACCACCCAACTCAGTAGGGAGTGAGAAGCAGGGAACAGATAGATCAAGAATTGGGAGAGTCTTCTAGGCAGGTGGAGTGTGTGTGTGTGTGTGTGTGTGTGTGTGTGTGTGTGTGTGTATGAGTCTTATTGTCAGCTTGACACAACCAAGAGTCACCTGGGAAGAAAGAGCGTCAACTGAGGAGCTGCTCAGATCAGACTGGCCTGTGGACAAGTCTCTGTGAAACTGTCTTCACTGGTGTGGGAGGGCTCAGTCTGTGGTGGGTGGCACCATCTCTGGAGAGTGGGTCCTGGACTGTGTAAGAAAGCCAGCTGAGCAGAAGCTAAAGGCAAGCAAGCTAGCAAGCGACGTTTCTCCACGATCTCTGCTTCGAGTCCTACCCTCGGGTTTCCATCTTGGCTTGCCTCTACGATGGATTTGGAACTGGAAGTGAAAGCCCAGTCAGCCCCTTCCTCTCCAAGGTGCTTTTGGTAAGCTCTGTTTGTCACAGCAACAGAGCACAAACAAGAGCAACGTGCAAAGATATGGCTGCCAAGCGGACGGTGGACAACCATAAACCGCTCCCTACAAATTTTTTTCTCTTGCCAAAGAGTCATGTAAATATTTTGCAGTTGGTTCGGCCTCTTGATTAGAAGGTACATTTCCGTCATCTCCCAAGGCGTTTTAATTGTGTTGAGAATGAGCTCCAGCAATCTTGCCTAGTGGAATTGTATCTTATTCACCACAGTAGGACCTATTAAGACCTCTCCTCTAACTACGTCTCTCTCTCTCTCTCTCTCTCTCTCTCTCTCTCTCTCTCTC
>JADRCD010188697.1:0-19220 GCA_019843815.1 Montemys delectorum | reverse complement strand
AAAGAAAGAAAGAAAGAAAGAAAGAAAGAAAGGAAGGAAGGAAGGAAGGAAAGTAGGAAAGTGATCTGGCCAGGTATAGTAGCCCAGGCTTTAAATCCCACACTCAGGAGACAGAGGCAGGTGGATCTCTGTGAGTTTGAGGCTAGTCTGGTCTACAGAGAGAGTTCTAGAACCACCAGAAACCCCATCTTTAAAAAAAGGGAGGGTGGAAGCCTAAAGATTTTTTTCTCCTTCTGTTTCGGAGGTCTCAGTGCCCACGCTGGTCAGTCGGACAACAACAATGAACACAATGGTGAATCTGAGCCTGACTGAGCTAAAGTTGAGCACTCCAGGAAGGACTGTAAGGATCTGCATTCACTGCTGCATTCAACTATAATGCCAATGTCTCCATTTCATAGAAAAGCAATCTAAGTTAATAAGCAGGGGAGCTGGAATTTAAATCTTCATGCTCTTTGTCTCTAGAGCCTGAGCTCTTAACAGTACTCATAGATGTAGGTAGCTGAAAGGGGTTAACGTCTTTAATCAATGAATTATCAATCAATTAATTAAAAGCTAATAATTAAGCAGTTAACTAATTAATGGTTTGTGTGCTCGTGTGGGCATGCCTGTGCTATTGACCACATGAAAACAAAGAACATCCCCAGATATCACTCCTCAACTTCCTCCTTGTTTAGGGCATGCCCCCACCCTCGTTTGCCACGGTGCTATGTGCTGGGTTAGCTGGCCTGTGAGCTTCTCCTGCCATGTCTAGCTTTTCTCTTCTCCTCTTCCCTATTAGAGTCTTATCATTTCAGAACTGCCTGCCACAAAGCCCAGTTGTGAACACATATGCTTTTAATTCTGAAATCAAACACTTTAGCCCTTTCAAGTTCACGGACAATGACAGAATTCCACAGATAGTCATCTCTGAAGAATGTTCTGGTAAATTTTGAAAAGTAGAAATCCTAGAAGCCAGACTGGCAAGATGGCTCAGCAGGTAAGAACACTGACTGCTCTTCCGAAGGTCCTGAGTTCGGATCCCAGCAACCACATGGTGGCTCACAACCACCTGTAATGAGTGAGATCTGACGCCCTCTTCTGGTGTGTTTGAAGACAGCTACAGTGAATTACACCAGAGCAAGCGGGGCCAGAGTGAGCTGGACTGGCAGAGATCCTGAGTTAAATTCCCAGCAACCACATACATGATAGCTCACAGCCATCTGTACAGCTACAGTGTACTCATACACATAAAAAATAAATAAAATAAATCTTTTTTTAAAAAAAGAAATCCTAGAAGCCAATTTCTGATCAAAATGTAACTGACAATAATATAAAATTTGCCACTTAGAAATTTAGAACCACAAATATCACCTTAAATTTTCTGTAGGAAGCTGGGTGTAGTGGCTCTCACCTTTAATCCCAGCACGTGGGAGGCAGAGGGATGAATTGTTCCAGCAATGAGGCTAAGTACTGATTATCTGCCTAATGGAATATTATGAAACCAACAAGAATCATGTTGAAAATGTCAATGACATATGAAAATATGGGCTTTCTTTCTTAAAAATTTCCTCTTATTTACTGAATAATTAAATATTTCTTTTGTAAAATGAAAAACTGTGGACTCTGCCCTAGAGGCCCAGTTCAAATGCCACCTTCTCCATAGAACTCTCTGGATTCCTCCCACTGGAGGCAACCTGGTCTTTCTTGGGACTTCTCCGTATTTGGCTTTTCTCCAGTCTCCTAAAATTCCTGCCTTTGCTATGACCACTCACTCGGCAGGCAGGACTGCGGCTTCTCTGTGCACCAGCTTCTCAGAAGATGTTTCAAGATGTCCAGCCAGACTTGAACCCTTCTCCCTGTGTTAGGGAGGGTTGGGAAGTGATTGGAGGTAACATATAGGCTAACAGATGGACACTGGTAGTATATAGATTGCAATGAACCCCAAGTATGGCAGAAAAAGGACCCTGGTCCTCAAGAACTCCAGCAAAGGAGTTCATGCATAACCTGTCTGGGGAAAGTTCCCAGAAGCAAGTGGTGTGGCTCTAACCAAAATGAGGGAGGGAGGGAGAGGGTGTTTGCTGACACACTGCCTGGGCTTGGGCTCCTAAGTGCAATTGAGGGAGGCATGCTCTCAGATGAACAAGATGTTTGGGTTTGGGGACCATATGAGAAATCCCCAGTGACAACAGACAAACAGCTGCTCTAGAAAGATCCCAAATGCACTGCCACCTTCGATTCATCCTTCTGGGCTGTCAGAACAATCATTCTTAAATTCAAGTCACCCTGCTGCCCGGTGGCTGGCTGAGAGCCTGTCAGCGGCCTGGTATTTCACAGACCTACTGCCCGCTCCTGCTGCACACCTCTGTACCCCTCACAGAGGGAACACCTCAAAAGTCCCATCTGGTCTTTTCTGATGCCTGTTTCCTTGACTAACGTTCATGTTCACTCAGCATTCAGGGTGTGCTGATACCCAGAATAAACCATGCCACTTTACTGAAGTTGAGATGAAATTTGAGCTTCTAGAGTTTTTGCTATATATATATGTATACACACACACACACACACACACACACACACACACACACATATATGAGTGTTTTGCTTGACTGTGTGTCTGTGCAGTGTATATGCAGTATTCTTGGAGGCCAGAAGAGGGCATCAGATCTCTGGAACTGGAGTTTAGGTGGTTGTGAACTGCCATATAGGTTCTGGGAATTGACCAGGGTTTTCTGGGAGAGAAGCCTGTGCTCTAAACCACTGAGCCAACTCCCCAGCTCTAACAATGAACCTTAAAAACATTGTATTGCATGCTTTTAACCCCAGAACTTGAAAGGCAGAAGCACGTTAGTTTGAGGTCAGACTGGTTTACACAGGGAGCTCAAGGACTTCCGGGTCTCCATGGAGAGACGCTGTCTCAAAAAACTGTCTGTCACCAGGTAAACAGACAGACACTGTGTGGCTCCATTGTGACACTGAGGCCCCGTCACATCCACACTCTTCTAACCATGGATATATACCACATATGTGATGACAAAGAAACAGGAGACAGACCCAAAAGGAGAAATAGTCTATTCAAACAGAGAGGAAAGAAACTCTATGCCACATTAAAAGATACGAGCAAGAAAGCACAACGTATGATCCACATCACTCGCAGACGTGATTCGTCCTAAAGGGAAGATGCTAATAAAGGTGACTGGAGAGACAACCAACAAACCAACAGTGCAGAGCCACCAAGCAGTGATAAATTCAGTGTGGCGGGTGAGGCGTTACTGTGGGAGATCTCCACTGCATTTTAAGTGAAAACAGACACGACGTATGCAACTTATTCTCAGAGTTCAGATTACAGGCTATGAGTACACATCACAGGTAGACTCGGGTGGTGACTCAGGTGAACGGAATGTTTACAGGTCCGCCGGGGAGTTTGCAGCCAAACTGTGCCGCAGACATCTTTTGTACCACTCTCATAACGTTCCAGTAATTTTGAAATTGTCTCCAAAAAAAAAAAAGTTAAACACCCAAATGCAAGTTCCTTACCATGGTCTGCGAGGTCCCTGACACCATCCCCACCCGGCCCCGGCAGGCTCAGTCCGGCAGTAATGAGTGCACTGCTGCAGTTTCCCAACACAATAAGCCCGTTCTCCCCTTGGAGGCTCTACTATTGCCTTTACACAGGATTCTCCTCTCCATATATGGGCACATGTTGTCACTGTCCCCACACACCCCACACTTACTTACTGCGTTCTTTCACAGTTTGCTGGCCTTTCTCTTCACAACATTTCTCACAGTTATAGTGTGTATTTTGTTTGTTTTTTGAGACACAGTCTTTTGTAGCCCAGGTTAGCCAAAGATGGCTGAACTCCTGATCCTCTTACCTCTGGCTCCCAAGGGGCTGGCATCATAGGTGTGTGCCACCATGCCAGGCGAGGCATTTGTATTCAGGGAACACTGGTTGCATCTATCCTAGTTGTTTGGAGGAGGCTTCCTGACATCAGGGCTCAGATCTGTTTTGTTCACAAATGTATCTCCTGCACCAGCTGGCATACCACTGGGCACTCGGTAACCAGCTGATAGATGAGAAGGTGAATCCTATTCTCTAACTTTATCTCCAACCAGGTGGCAACTCTCAGAAAACACACCGTGAAGTTTTAAACATTAGTCTCAATAATTTAATCAAGAGACATTGACTTTGAAGGATCCTTAGATAGCCCGAGGGCCACATGGGTTTGAAACTGAAGGGCCATTGTAAGGAGTGGGACCTCACAAGTGATGTTCTGAGGAATGCCACTGAGTTCAGGTTCTCCAAGGGGACATCGAGAAGCCAAGGAGCTGATTAGGGTGGTGTTCGGAGAGGCAGTCTGGTTAAAATGAGAGATGCCTCATTTGAGTTGAATCTAAAGATGGTACCTGGAGGAGCCTGACTTAAGGGCTAAGCTGGGAAGTGATAACTGGAGATGAGGCATGAGGTCAAGAGTAAGAACTGCAGCTGAGGTCAAGGAGGGCACTTGGGCATGGAACCTTACTCTTCTACACGCTATCCTTGTTCAAGATCAGCGATCTGAGACTGGCCGTGGAGGAGCCTCAATCCATGTGACAGACTTGGATTCTGTCCTCATAGAATCTGTGCGGCCTTGGGCATTGGAAATGAGGTTCCCAGTCTCCAACCTCTGATCTGCTAAATGTGCTAGGATTTATTTTGCAAGGCTATTGTCAGGATTCTGGAGAGTCGCCCCGGGAGGGCCCTCGGACCTGCATTTGGTCTGCACGCTACAGAATGAAATCAGTACTTGTGGTAGGAAGGGGCATGGCTTCCAGCAATGGGAACATTTGCAGTCACTTCTCACCACTTTTGCATACAGGCCTTGGTGCTATCTGAGTCCTAGTTAAAAAGCAAACAGTGGATACACACGTTCACAACACTCTTCTTTATCCAAAACCTTTAAACAAGAAGAGGGGTTGGTTTGCTTGTTGTGTTTTTCCTGAGGTGCTAGATATGAGATCCATGGCCCTCGCTCATGCTAGGCAAACACTCGTCTACTTTAGCCCCCAACTAGCATCATTAAGACTGGACCTGCTCTCTCTCTGCTCCCAACAGTGGAAGCCATAGGCATTGAATTTTTCCACTTCACTGCAGTAACCCTCACAGGAGGGCATACCGTACCCTGTCCACCAGCACCCAGCACAGCACCTCCCCTTCAGCCCAGCCACACCGTATGGACAGAAGTGTACCAGGCCCTCTCCTTGGGTGTTCTACTAGCGTCTGACAGTAACTTCCTATCTCCCCATCTCCAGAGGAAAGAGAGGTAAACACGGATCACTTCACAGCTTAAAAGCACCCCAGCATTTTCCTCTACCCTTCATCCTCACATCTGCCCTGCGAGGTAGATACAGCGGGTAATGCCTCCATGGATCAAATACATACAGCGGACCCTGCTTCGACTTAAGCAGGTCATAAGTGATCTCACTGAAATTCACCACAGCCCTGTGAAATAGAGTCCATGTCCCCATTTTACAGAAGAGAAAAAATCCAGCGGTTAGAATTTGCCCCAAATCAAAGAGGTAGAAAGTCATGAGGCTAAGATTTGAACCACAGTCTGTCTGACTCCAAAGCCATGCTTGTAACCTTTCATCAGTGTCCCCTTAGGAAGTAAGAGTATCACTTCCTGGGTAGGATTCTACCCACTAAACTGGAGCTCGGAAGTCAGGGACTCAGCCAAGGCCTCATGCCAAGGACTGGCTGAGCTAGAGCCTTCTGACCCCATGAAGCTTCCGTGGCTGGGCCTCATAAACACTTTCTCACTTGTTCACTGCTCCTGCTCAGCCCCACGGACTTTGTCTATTCAGAATTCCTTGCTGACGTTATTATTGGGAAACCTGGGATGATTGTTGGTGGTGGTAGTAGTGATTTTTGTTTTTGTTTGCTTGCTTGCTTGTTTTTTGAATCACAAAACCAATCAGCAAATAAATTGAGGAACCAGGAAACATACTATCAGAAACTGGTCATTAATAACCGATGCTCATCAGCACAGAGGAGTGTTCTGGCTATAAGGAACCACTGTGTCAGGTCAGAGAGCAGGACAGGGAAGTGCTGACACATGAACAGAAGGCAGACATCCTTAGAATTTGAGAGCCAAGAACTGAGGGGTGCCGTCCCAGGCCAGTCCTCATTTCTGTAGCCCTGACATTAAAGATATATCCACGCTCCTCTTCCTGTGGCGTGATTTTCATAAATAACATAAACGTGAATGCATTCACATGCATTGTGTGTTTTATACAAATCCCAGGGTGTTCTGAGAAATTATGTATTTGGAAATAAGTCTTTATATCAGCAATTTAAACTCATGATTCTGGCGTACTATGAATCTAATTGGATCCGTAAACATTTTGCTATTCAAATACTACCCAGTGACACACACTGGCAGTTTCTACCTTTTGAATACTTAAGGCTTACAGCTCTTTTAAACTACTATGAACTTCGAGTTTCTTAGTTTTCAAGATACAGAGAGTTATGAAAAATAGAAAGTATGACTTTCTTTCCCCAGAAATCCTATTTTTCATTTCTGACTCTTAAAAACTAGTATCTCTTTGAAATTTGCAAACTTCTGCCCCATTGGTAATTCAGAAGTCTTTAATTAATAAACGTTTGTTTCTTGAAGTTCCCCAGTCACGCGGCATGACAGCCCGTGGCTTCTGGGAAGCCTCCACACAGGAGCTGGGCCTAGAGGGTGCTTCCTGTATCAGTGGCACTCCAGAGAGGAATCTGAGGGACCCAGGGACTCAGGGACTCAGGGGCTAAGCTCAAGTCACTGGCCTTACCACTGAATGTCCATGTCATCTCAGTTATGGACACAAAGTTTACTTTGCTCCCACAGAGCATTTGCTTACCTTATTTAAAAAAAAAAAAAAAAAAAAAAAAAGGCCCGAGCTGGGTATGATGTCATTCACCTTTAATCCCAGCACTGGAGAGGCAGAGAGAGACAGCAGAGATAGACAGACCTCTGTGAGTTCAAGGCTGGCCTGGTCTAGTAAGTTCCAGGCCAGCAGAGGAAGGAAGGAAGGAAGGAAGAAGGAGGAGGGGAGGAGGGAGAGTGGGAGGGAAGAAGGAAGGAAGGAGAGAAAGTCAGACAGAAGAAAGTTAAAATTAAAAGTCCTATGTCATTTGCCACTGAGAAAAATGGATGCTCCTTAAATGAACACCTTAACAAACTCACAGCTGCAGTCCCAGCTGCATGCCCAGCACAAGAAGCGGTACACTAGCAGGGACTGTGGAGTCAGGCAGGTAGACTGGATCCGAATGCTGGCTCTGCCACAGACTGTGTGACTTGGGGCAAACTCTTTAACCTCCTGGCTGTTTAGTTTCTGTATCTGTAAAATGTGGAAGTAGCAGGATCTATGACATAGGAGTGTTGTAGTAAATAATTCCCACAAATTGCAATATGTAGTACAGTAAGCTCTCAAACGGGAGACATTAACTCCTGGCACAGCAGGAGTAATTGTTAAGCCAGTAAGTTGTTAAGTCAGAGGCGAGAGGTTGATGAAAGAAAGCCCTTGGAATGACTCAAATGGCTCACTTGCCATTAGTTTCTCAAAGAGGGTAGTTTCCAGGTAGATTTGGCAGTGCTGGACCACACGTCTCCATCCACTCCTGGAGCAGGAGGCCGTGGCCTGGTCTGAACGGTCACTAGGCCGTGTGCGCCCCTCAATTGACCTGAGGCAAAGTTGGCATCCTAGTTGGCACATGTCTTCTGGAGCCACGGGTTAATTAGCAGGCCCAGAGCCCACAGACCTGTGGGAGCAGGGGGAGGCTGCCAGCTGCTTGCTGGAGTAGTGTCTCTACACATGGGCAAACTACCACACAAGTGTGAATTCTGACACCATTCACAAGCTGTGGTATCACCTTTTGCCCAGTGCTTCAGGTGCTGCTCGCTGTTCACGTCTTGCTGGCAGGGCCCCTCACCAGTGTAGATACTGAAGTTCCAAAGGTCAAAGGTCACCTCCGGGGGCCATGCCTGGCCCTTTGGTGGACAGCTGCCCTAGTATGTGAGAAGGTGGCCAAATCGGCACAGGTTCCACCGGTTTTTTTTTGTATATTCAAGTTGCTTCTAGGCATCACCTAGAGATGTCCTCAGATACTCCCTGTCTGTGACCTGCCCCGGCCCTGTAGTTTTGGACCCACAACAATCAGGGTGGATCCATAATTTAGGGACAGGGACAAGTGGAGGGCTGGCTGCCGACCTCCACTGCTGGCTGCGGGTGCCCAGCTCCAAAGCCCTCTCCACTCGTAAGCGGTGTGGGTAAATGACCGGGTCTTGGGGCAGCTAAGGAAGACCTAAGGGCCTCCCCTTGGGCGATGGACCCGCTCACCTCCCCTTCCCTTGTGGTATCGTCCTGGGTGCCCTCTGGGCCTTGCTCCCACTTCCGGGAGCTCTAGGTTCTGGAACTGTGGACGTAGGCCGGGAGTTTGTCCGGAGGCCCCTCCTGGGAAGGAGCCTCCTCAGGGGCTCTGCTCTCAGGCCTTTCTCTTGGAGGGCTCTCCTGGTGATCCTCACGCCGGAATCCTGCAGGCAGAAAAGAAAAGCTGGATAGTTCTCTTCTCCTTCCCTACAGAGGATAGAAAGACCACAGAAGTCCTAACAGAGGGAGCGTGGGGAGAAGACTGCAGACGGCTATTCTGTGTTTTTATGTGTGTGCCTGTTGTGTGTGTGTGTGTGTGTGTGTGTGTGTGTGTGCAAACCCATGTAGAGAGGGACCCTTGGGTATCTTCCTCAGTCACACTTCATCTTATTTTTTGGGACAATGTCTGAGCTAGGCTGGCTGTTCAGGAAGTCCCATGGTTCCACTAGTCTCCACCGCCTCAGCACTGACGTTACAAATTTGTGCAGGCAGCCAGCTTTAAAAAAAAAAAAAAAAAAAAAAAAAAAGCCAAGCATGATCATGCATGCCTGTAATCCCAGCATTTAAGAGGCAGAAGCAAGTGGATCTTTGTGAGTTCAAGGGTCTAGTTTATACCAGGAGTTCCAGGACAGCTAAGGCTACACAGAGAGACACTGTCTCAAAAATAAAGCAAAGAGCAAACAAGATCCAAAAGAAGGCATTTACTTATTTTGTGTGCATGGAGGGAGCAGAGGCTCACCTGTGGAAATCAGAACACAATGATACATGGTTCTCTTCTCCCACCACATGGATCCCCAGGGTAGAACTCAGGCTGTCGAGTTTGGTGACAGGCACCCTAAATAGCTCAGCCATCCTGAGACCGTCCCCTCCCTTCCAAGGCATGTATGTGAACCATCAAACTTGCCAGGCAAACAATTTACCAAGGAAATCTATCTCTGTGTTCTGACAGAAGTCAGAAGTTGAAGCAGAGCCTGGTTAGAGAGCTGAAGGGGCTGTTTCTGCAGACAGACCCTTGGGCTTGCTTATACAACAGCCCCAGGATTTCCTCACACTGTAAACCTGGGCGACTGCATTCATTACTGTGTGGACGGTGAGCCGACAGACCAGAAGGCAGGACACACTTTACCTTAAGACATTCTCCATCTGTCCGTGCTGGAAGACCTGTCCCTTGCTCCCTACCAACCTTGCTATTCATTATTTAAGTCAACAGGAGTCTTTAGAGGGAAGCTGGTCCAGTTCCTTCAGAGAAAAAAATAAAGACATCTACAGTGCCCTGCTGAGACCAGAAAGCGGAAGTGTTTCAAGGATGTCAGGTGTGGTGACACAAAGATAAATTCAAGCATTAGATGGTGGTCACTGTCCAAGCTGTAACAACTTGGAAACCCTAAAGTGCTCAACTCAGGAAGCTTTAAAAAATTACTAAGTGCCGGGCAGTGGTGGCGCACGCCTTTAATCCCAGCATTTGGAGGCAGAGGCAGGCGGATTTCTGAGTTCAAAGCCAGCCTGGTCTACAGAGTGAGTTCCAGGACAGCCAGGGCTACACAGAGAAACCCTGTCTCAAAAACCAAAATAATAATAATAGTAATAATAATATAATAAATTACTGAGCTCCAAATCCTGAAAACCATCCCTGAATTCAATAGGAGATCTCTTCCAAGCTATGTGAAAGACATCCCGAGATAGGGATGTCACTCTGGGCAGAGTGCCTGTCTGGCAGGCACACCTGAGGCCCAGGCTCCATCCCCACCCCTACCAGAAAGTTCAATACAGAAATCAATCACCCTAATTAAAACTGGCAAAAGGAAACTTTAACCCCAGCACCAGAGGCAGAGACAAGTGGACATCTATGAGTTCAAGTCAGCCTGGTCTACAGAGCAAATTCTGGGACAGCCAGAGCTACATAGAGACCCTGACTCAAAAAAAGTCATAAATTTAAAAAAAATCTTTTTGAATTATAACAATAGTGATGATGGTAAGAGATAAGATAGTGGCCACAAGTTACTAATTAGTAAAGTCCAATGGCAAACTCACAGGATTCCACATGCCATATCTATTTTGTGTGTTTGAAATCTTCATATAGATAGATATAAAAATAAAGAAAGATAAAGATATAGATACAGATACAGATATGTAAGATCTAATATATTCCAGGCTAATGGGAATTCATCATGTGAAGGATGACCTTGAACTCCTAATCCTCTTGCCTCTACCTCCCAAGTGCTAGGATTCTCTCCCAAGCATCCCACTACCACTTTTCTCCTAGTTACAAAACTTTTTTGAAGTTGTTGGTTTTTGGTTTTATTTTTGAGACAGGGTTTATGTGCCCCTGGCTACCCTGGAACTCACAGAGAGCTTCTTGCCTTTGCCCTCTAGGATTAAAATTATGTGTCACCAAATCCAGACTCTAAAACTTACAAAATACAATAGTGTGTGTGTGTTTGTGCATGCGCGCGCACATGTACATATTGGTACCAGCAGGGGGGCAGAAGAGGGTGTAGAATTCCTTGAAACACTACTTGGGTGCTAGGAACCAAACTCAGGTCCTCTGGCAGAACTCTTAACCACTAGGCTATTGCTCCAGCTCACAAAATATTTAAAAACAAAGCAAAACAAAAAAAAAAATGTGCAAAATAGGGAGAGACAGCTCATCAGTTTAGAACACTTGCTGCTCTTGCAGAGGACTGGGGGCTAAACTCCTAGCACCCACATGGTGGCTCACAGCTGTCTGTAATGCTAGTTCCAAGGGACCCTGCCTGCTCTTCTAGCCTCTATGCACCTCAGACATGGAGCATATATCATATATTCAGACAAAACATTCATATACATAAAAGCATACAAAGTAGGCTAGGTGTGGTGGCACACACTTAATCACAGCAGAGGCAGAGGTTGGCAATCCTCTGCAAGTTCCAGGCCAGTCAAGACCTCAGAGTGACATCCTGTCTCGAAACAACAATAAGACATTATAGATGCTGAAGCCAACCAAGGAAAGAAGCTGGCTGAGTTCTCTAGAGACTATAATAGACTTTCTGTTCTGCGCTGGGCTTTCCCCATATTTTCTTCTTTTTCTTCTTCTCCTCTTTCTAAGATTTTTTTATTATACGAGTACACTGTAGCTGTCAGACACACCAGGAGAAGGCATCAGATCTCATTGCAGATGGTTGTGAGCTACCATGTGGTAGCTGGGAATGGAACTCAGGTCCTTTGCAAGAGCAGTCAATGCTCTTAACCGCTGAACCATCTCTCCAACCCCCCATATTTTCTTCTTTTGTGATAGTCTGGACCTAACGAATCCTTGGCAGAGAGGTCTCAGGGGTCAAGCCAAGAGAGATTCCTGAATGTTGGAAGCAGAATTCTGAAGATGTGCCCCTACCTGTAGATTTCTGTCTCCTGAGACAAAGCCACTGTCTAGGAACCATGGCAAAGGAATTCTGCAGACGTAATTAAAGTCCTATTTTAAATCTTGGCATCTAGCTTCTATATCTGTTCACACTGAGGAGCAGAGGGTCCTGGAGCTGCTGCCAGCTTCGACTGGCCAAAAGGCATTATGCAGGCCACGGTGGGCTGAGGGGTGAGGGGTGAGGGGTGAGGGGGTAGGTGGGCGGTAAAAGACATCAGTGATCTCACCAGCATGCTATAATACCAACCCGCCTAGCAACCTGCTCCGAAGAACGTTGTCTTCAGAGCTTGAAGACCAGAGTACGGAATTTTCAAAGGATATATAATTGAAAACAAAACAAAACAAACAAACAAAACAAACAGATTCTCACTGAGTAAGGTAGTCACTTAAGAACAGTTTTCTCGAGGGCGGCGGTGGTGGCGCACGCCTTTAATCTCAGCACTTGGGAGGCAGAGGCAGGCAGATTTCTGAGTTCGAGGCCAGCATGGTCTACAGAGTGAGTTCCAGGACAGCCAGGACTACACAGAGAAACCCTGTCTCGAAAAAAAAAAAAAAGAAGAAGAAGAAGAAGAAGGAGAAAAGAAAGAAAGGGGCAGTGAGGGAGGAAAGTGTAGAGAAGGCACGGGGTCGAGGCTCCTGGGTCACGCCACCATTTCCTGATTACTTAGAAGAGCTACAATACAACGGACCATGGGGGGATGCAATCTGTGAGCTAGTAAGAAAAAGGAAAGAATGCACTTTTAGAAGGTTTCCAGGAGCTGCTTTCTGAAATGCTTCTGAGGCCTGAGAAAGGCAGGCCTGTGGGATTTGTGTGCATACAGAGAAACCCTGTCTCAAAAAAAAAAGAACAGTTTTATGGAAAGATGATGTCCCCCAAAGTCTCAGGCATTTGAATACTTGATACCCAGTGGTGGCACTGTAGAGGCAGGTTTGGGAGGTGTGGCCTTGCTGGAGTATATGCCAATGTGGATGGGCCATGAGAATTACTAGTATGCTGGGTTTTGGTTGAAGTTAAAGGTGGTTTTTTTGTGGTTTTTTGTTTGTTTGTTTGTTTGTTTTTCGAGACGGTGTTTCTCTGTGTAGCCCTGGCTGTCCTGGAACTCACTCTGTAGATCAGGCTGGCCTTGAACTCAGAAATCCGCCTGTCTCTGCCTCCCAAGTGCTGGGATTAAAGGTGTGCGCCACCACTACCTGGCGAAGGTAAAGATGTAAGGCCTTGCTTCCTGCATCATCTCTTCACTCCACTATTGTAGGCTCTAACCCTGAAGAACTGACAGCCCAAGTGCTCTGTCTCCCATAAATGTCCTGGTCACAGCCTCTTAGTGGTCACAGCAACAGGACAGTGACTGACACTGATGGAGCAGGCGAATCCGGGAGCCCAGAGCTAGGATGTCAGTGTAGGCAACAGAACAAGACTGTACACAAAAACCAACCTGGGCTAGAGAGATGGCTCAGCAAGTAAGAGTGTGGGATGCTCAAGCCTGAAGACGGGAGGTCAGATTTCAGCACTCATTAATGAGCACCCAGCATCCCGTTGCATCCCCCGGCTCTGAGTCAGCAGGAAGAAGAGAGGATCTCTGTCAGCCTCACTTAGCCAGAAAACAGAAACACTAGGTATAGGGAGACACGTGGCCTTCTGTTCTCTGTGCCAGTACACGGGTGACACACGTACACTCTTGTATGTACATATACATAGGTATGCACACAAATCCAGCTTTAAAAACACACAAATAGCCACCCCCAAACAACAAGCAAACAAGAACTCTGTAGCCCTGGCAGAGGCAGCTAATCTGTTCACTTTCAGGATGTGGAAAGTTGCTGCCCATGCAGAGCGACTTCTTACAGAAAGTGCTCCACGACCCACAAAGCCCTGTGGTGAGGCTGTTCTTGGTCCTGCAGCCGAATGCAAATCTGTTCACTCCTAGCTCAGGGTCTGAATGGAATCGCCTCCTCAGACTCATGCTGAAGTCCTAACTCCTAGTATTTCAGAAAGTGGCCACACTTGGATATTGGGTCTTCAATGATTGATAACTGAATTAAAAATTAAGTCATTAGGATTAGCTCTAATCCCACATGATCGCTGGGGTAATTACAGAGTTACCAAGAAAGACCCTGTGACGACTCAGAAAAGATAGCTAAACACAAAGAGGCACCTGAAGAACAACCTGCCGAGGTCTCATCGCAGTTCTCAGAACTGTGACAAAATAGGTTTCTGGCAGGAAAGGCACTTCAGACCTGGAAGCCCTTTGAGGCCCAAGGGTCGGCACCATGAACACACCAGCACCAGGTATAGCCTGCTGACCTCTATACTCTCTCTTGATGAAAGAGGTTTTCAAGTTGAGCATACCACCAAGGCTGTGCTAAACAGTACAGCTGTTGGGAGCAGATACAAAGAGAGCATTGCCTTAGGTAGAAAAGCTAGTGCTTTTAAATTGCAGGGCAAAAACTCTAATAAATGACTTTTTGATGTTGATCAACACGTTAGAATTATATATAATATAGGCTTGTTGGCAGATGTTCATTCGTTAGCAGATGTATCAAGAGGAGATGCTTCAACTCGAGGTCTAACTTTGGCTGTAACAAACCTCTGGAACAGTGGTTCTCAACATGTGGGCCATGACAGCTTGGGGTCAGACAATCTCTCACAGGGGTCATGTAAGACCACTGGAAAACACAGATATTTACACTGCGACTTACAACAGTAGCAAAATTACTGTTTATGGAAATAGTTTTATGGTTGGGGTCACCACAACATGAGGAACTGTATTAAAGGGTCACAGCATTGGGAAGAATGAAAACTCCTGCCCTAGAACATCTCAAAGACAGAATCACCATGCACATACACGCTTGTATGCACTACAGTGTTCTTAGACCTTTGAGCAATTTTCATGTTGGGGGTCTTGAGGTGTAAATGATGGTGCAGAAGGCTATATGATTGCTCCATCTGGTGTTTCATATGGTTATTGGGGCCATGCCATCAGCAAAGCAGGGAAAGATGCAAAGACAGACTGGAAAGGCTTCAGATGAGAGAAGCCTCCCGCTGGGATGCAGGGATGCTGGGATGCAGGGATGCTGGGATACAGGGATGCAGGGATGCTGAGATGCAGGGATGCAGAGATGTAGGGATGCAGGGATGCAGGGATGCAGAGATGTAGGGATGCAGGGATGCAGGGATGTAGGGATGCAGTCGAAGAGTTACAAGGATAATTGGCATCATATGTGGTAAGGTTAAAGAGAAGCCTTTTGAACTAGAGCTGGTGAATTAACTAAAGAAAGACATACATTGTTTCTAAAGATAAACAGAAGGAGCAGAGATAAGCCGAGGGACTTGGTGGAAGGAGACAAAGGATGTAGTGACAGCATGTGACATTTTCAACACTGACCACTGTTCTACGTTTCTGGGACGGTCTCACATAACTGTTTAGCATCCTGCATTATACATACCCACTGAAAAATTTTCATTACCTTTTTGTCTTATAAACAACAACAAAAATAAGTTGCTACTGTGTGAGCCACTGACTTTGTCCTCAGTACCCTAGTAGAGTAATATGTTAACCCATTGGAAATGACACAATTGTCCTGTGTTCAAAGAACCGCTCCCATTCTGGCTACTAAGAAGCAATAAAATGAGAAAAAAGAAAAGTCAGGGCCAGAGAGAAGGCTCAGTGGGCAAAGGTGCTTGCCACCAAACCTGAGGGCTGAGAGAATGGCCAGGACCCACATAGTGGATGCAGAGAACTACTTCCCTTTGTTCTCTCTGGCCTAAGCGGTCTTCTGATCTTCATACAATGCTCTTCATACAATGCTATAGAAAACCAGCACATGAGTGCACACATACATACACACACTGTAATTTTTTTTTTCGAGACAGGGTTTCTCTGTGTAGCCTTGGCTGTCCTAGAACTCACTCTGTAGACCAGGCTGGCCTCGATCTCAGAAATCCACCTGCCTCTGCCTCCCAAGTGCTGGGATTAAAGGCGTGAGCCACCACTGCCTGGCTCTCCAATACCTTCTTTAAGATTGATCATGGGTACATCTAGATGATTCACAGAGCATCACATTAAGCTTTGTCAGTAGAGGGCGCTGGAGGAACAGTGAAAGAGGAAGTAGCTGTTCTGCTTGGTTCTCCTGCTGAGCTTTCATTTCTCTTGTCTTTCATTGAAGCATCGCTGGGCCAGTTGATGGGGACATCCTGGTGGTCCTCTGCCTTAGATGGATGTCTGTTACGAAGAGCCCTTGCAGCCCCTTACTATGCCTCCTCTCCCAACATCCAAAATCCAGACCACATCCTGCACTTGCGTGCACAGATTTCTGACACTTGGCTATCTTTGCATGCACGCTACACCTTGACCTCGCTGCAGCTGTCTTTAGAGATCTCTGGCACAGCAGTCTTTCTCCAGCACTTGGTTTCTATAGCAACTGTTGTATAAGCACTGGATGACAAAGCTTCTCGCAGTCTTGTTCTCTCACACTGCGTGTATACAGCCAGAGCTCGAGTCCTGTTCTGACATGTCCCTTCCAGCAGAGCTGGGAAAGACAGGCAGGCATTCCCCAAGCAGATCACATGGGCGATGCCAGCCTAGTTTCGCTAGAGTCCCCACAAAGCTCTCCAATGCTGGCTCCTGCTGAACACAGTTGCTGTGGTCCTAGGTTCCAGGAGTGCTCACAGCTTAGCAGCTTCACCCAGTTTTGCTGATGCTGACAGCTCTTAGGACATCCCACTGCTGAAGCACACCAGTGACTGACCTGTCATGTTCTTTCAAATGAAGTCTGGATCTCAGCCCTGGTGGGAGGACTCCTTCTTAACACTAAGCATCAGTGCTAAGGACAGTGGCCAGTCCTGATATCTGTGACTTCTGTATCTTCTGAAATTCTAGTTAGCTAGTTGCAGCTAAGCCCCTACATCCAATCATTTATCAATAACTCTTTTTTCATTTGAGACAAGGTCTCACTATCAGAGCCCAGATGGGCCTTGAACCTGCCTCAGCCTTCCAAGGATTGAGATTACAAGCGTGGGCCATGCTACCCCAAAATAATTCTGTACGCTAAACTTCCCTGGTGTGGTTCTGCTTCCTGATTGAACCATAACTGTTCTTTTCTTTCTTTCTTCCTTTCTCTCTCTCTTTCTTTCTTTCTTTCTTTCTTTCTTTCTTTCTCTTTTTCTTTTTTTCCAAGACAGGGTTTCTCTGTGTATCCCTGGCTGTCCTACAACTCACTCTGTAGACCAGGCTGGCCTCGAACTCAGAAATCCGCCTGCCTCTGCCTCCCAAGTGCTGCACCACCACCGCTCGGCAAACCATGATTGTTCTAACTGGTCCTGGGAATAACCGAAAGAAACTGATCTGAAAGAAGAGATAGGGAATTGGTCCGGTCGAGCATGGGCCTGAACACAGAGCTGAACTCATTGTTTATAGAAAATATGGTGTGGATATATCAAGGAATCTCCGCTGCTCAATCTGTGACCTACATGACCTTGAAGTCTCAGCTGCAGCACATCCCTCGGGTAGTCATTGCTACCCTTAACTTGGAAGACAGATTCTCTACCATGAGTGATTACAGAGAGTAATTATAACAAGCCCAGGTCTGTTAACTCTCACTCACACCACAACCTAAAGTCAAACAAAATTTACTTGTGTGATTTGCTGAATTAAGATGCCAGCGAAATTCAGACTAACAGATTTATCACAGAACAATAATAATAATGACAACATCACCTGGTTAAATGCCTTAAAAGTAGACAGACACTCATTCTTCTCAATCCCAAACTGCCAGACATGGTGGGGGTGAGGCGTGCTTATAAGCCCAGCATTCAGGAGGCAAGAGGCTGAGGCAGGAGGATGGTTAAGTGGGAAGACAGTTTGTACTATAGAGTGAGAACATTTCTAAAACAAAGCAAAAATAACATCGAAACTACTATGCTGCAGCTAGGCCTTGAACTAGAGTCAAGGCTCAGCGTGGAGAGGACCTGCGGGCAGTCCAGGAAGAACAACGCAGCCTAGAAGAGTGTCAGCACATCACGGATGTGGTAGCACAAACCCAGGGGTTATAAAAAGGGAATCCTATCTTTGCCTGAGGTGTTAGTATTTGTTTTGAGACCAAGTCTTGCTGTGCTGTGCAAACTGGCCTTGAACTTGACATCCTTCTGCACCTTCTGATTGTTGGGATGTATGGGCTGCCCCACCATGCTCAGATCTGCAAAGATGTACTTTACAGGTGGTAACACCCTACTCAATGAGAGGAGAATATTAGAGTTACAATTACTGCTCTTGATTCTTGGTTATTTTGCTTTTCCAGTCCGAATTTCACTGTGCAGACCAGGCTGGCCTTGAACTCACAGAAACCCACTGGCCTCTGCCTCTGCCTCCCGAGGGCTGGGATTAAAGGTGTGCACCAGTATGCCTGGCTTTTGCTACAGATTCTGTCATTATGGATTCCAGACTTGATGTATTTGTGTTCCTGAAGCCATCTCTGAAAGACCACTTGGTTGTCTGGCTGTGGTCAGTGAAGTGAGACGCTACAGTTTTCCTGGCACCACACGGAACCAGTGACCCAAAGTAGGGGTGTGGTAGGCTCTGGAGACATCCTCTCTGCTAGTTAAGATTCTGAATGGAGCAGTTCAGTTCATGTTTGGAGAAAAAAAAAAGGAAGGAAGTGGGAAAGGGAAGGTCAGGCTGGTTTTGAATTCACAGAGATCCTCCTGACTCTGCCTCCCAAGTGCTGAGACTAAAGGTGGGCCACACCACACCTAACTACAACTCTCCCTTCTAAACAGCAAGCTGGTTTATTAAAAATGCACTGGCAAGGGGCTGGAGGATGCTCAGCAGTTAAGAGCACTGGCTGCTCTTCCACAGAACAAGATCCATTCCCAGCGCCTCTGCTCATAAACCATAGCTCCAATCCCAGGGGACCCACGCCCTCTGCTGGCCTCTGAGGTCACTGCACTCATGTGGTACACAGTCAAGATACCCAGGCACAGCACCCATGCATATAAAACACAAATAAAGGAAAAAATACATTCACAAGAGACGCAAGTGGATCGCCTAGGGTTGGGTTATCTGGATCGTGCAGTTCTTTAGGTTTAATCTAAATACTAAATGAAACATGATTCCCATCCTGTGTTGCTTGCCACACATGTGTTTATATTGCTCCTTCATTACTGCCTTTCGTGTTAAATAATCTCCAGCATTTAACTGTGGTTTCCTTGCTGTTTCTCTTACTCTGTTTAAAAACAAAACAAAACAAAACAAAACAAAACAAAACAAAAGCCAGAATCTCATATAACCCAGAGTGGTTGAAATTCCCTCTGCAGCTAAGGCTGGAAGTGAACTGCTGAGCTTTCTGTCTTTACATCCTGAGTACTGGGATTACGGGTGTGTGCCACTCACTACACCTGGATTTCTTACTCTATTCTTTGGGGTCTTTTGTTTGTTTTCTCTCTCCTTTTTTTTTTTTT
>JADRCD010188696.1:0-11301 GCA_019843815.1 Montemys delectorum | reverse complement strand
CATCATTGCCTGTAAATGTAAACTATACCAAGGGAAAGAAGGTAGAAGCAGCAGGTTTTGTTGAGGGCCAAAAAAGAAGAGCTGTTTCATTTTGGCAAACCATGGCTGATTTACACCTCCAGTTTTAGTTTACCTTTAACTCCTATAGTCTCTTCTACTGCATAATTTTTGGTCAAAAGAATAGAATATGTGTTGAACCTCTAAGTCACGTGTTTGGCCAGTGAAGGCATGATATCTGGAATTGCCCAAAGGATTGTAAAGGTTACAAAGGTTATCCCTTAAGGGATAATTCAAATGGATTGTTCAATCTCCAGGGCAGGAAAAGCCCCTTCAAAAACTACAACTTCGAGAAGTGTGACACACCTTCCATGTTGAGCTGGCCTGACTTTCTGATCCCTCTAACACCAATCTCAGAAAGTATAACGTTCTATCTCAATCTCTCCAATGGCTACTGTGATTTCTAACCTTGCCATCCATGTTCTGTTCTTCCTTTTCAAATGCCAACCAAATTGTCTCTGACTTTCCCATTGTGTCATTTTTTAACTCTATAAGATTAATAACCCAAAAGGGACACAGAGTTTCCCCTGGGATGGTGATACTGGGCCACTCTGAAGGATCTCTCTCCTCACATTTCTTAGTCTGAGCATTATTAGCCCAATCTCCATCTTGAGCAAGCACAAGATTTTCTGAGGTGTGTTCTATAGAATATGTAACTGAAGCATTAGCCTAAGAAGCAAAGATTATACAATTTTATAGACAACAAGGTTAAAAGACTTGCAGTGTAATGTGTCTGGGTCTGTCCATCTGCAGAAGATATAGAAGGCAATTGAACAATCTGGAAGTATTCTCTCCTTTTGATCAAGCAGACACATTGGTATGACTTTAAAAAGCATGAAGCGCCTTGCGTTTACCGCCTCACAGGCATGTGCTTGTAGTATTTTACTTCTACTATCTCATTTGATCTCACCCAAACTTTGAGAAATACTATATTTATACTTTTTACAGTAAAAACCAAGGCTTGGGCATCATATACAATCATAAGCAACAAGTACCAAGACTCAAACTCAATGTGTTTGATTTTAACAACCAGCGCCTAATAGCAGCTCTTACCTCAAAAACAGCCTAAGCTTAATTCAATCTTTTCTGCTGTATCTGAGTTCTGCATCTTGTGACCAAGTGACCAGACACAGTAGGTGGCTGGCACAGCCAAGGGCTCACTTTCATTCCTATAGTGTTTATAACTCAGAATCCTTATCAATAGGGGGAATCACTTGGGGAAATTCTATCTTGAGCCAGCTAGGTAAGGAAGGGTTAGGGTATTTTTCAAGATGGCTCCTCTACTGAGCATGCACTTAGCAATTGTAGCCCCACATCACACACTGAACATGCACAAGGATTTAAAATTTAGATCCTGAGTACTCACATAAAACCATTCATGATCCTATATGATGATGAACAGAACTCAGAGGCAGGGGTTGGGGGTAGAAGATCATTGAGGCTTTCTGGCCAGTCAACTACCCTAGCCAGAAAAAAAAAGTCAAGCCACAGCTTCTTGAGAGATCTTGTCTCAAGAGAATAAGGGAGTGAGGGACACGAGAGAATACCTGGGTTTCACATACAGACAGGCATGTGCATATAGATGCACTAGACGAACAAATGAATCAACTTAACAAAAACTAAAGTTTAACCACGCTCACCCTGAGCATCCATAATGCTGGTTTATGCAAAAATTCCTATTACAGCGATTTTCTTCAGTGGTGACTTAGCACTTCAGTATGGAATAGGATTCCAGAATGTAGGCAGACTTGGTTTTATTTGCTCCAGCTTGTGCTGCTTTGCCATGTAATGAATGCACACACCTCCATTGCTGGAGCACGCTTTTGCCAGGTTCCATCATTGTTTCAGGTCCATTCATAATTTTTATTATTACTCTCTTGTCATTATAAAGGTTAGTGTAAAATAAACATCACATGAGGCTGTGGCTGTGGCAAAAATAAACAAGCATTGATTAAATCCTGGCTATAGCAGGACACAGTAATCGCTTCTCATCTTTTTATTCTCTGCAAAGACACCAGTGTGCATAAGGAGAAAAGCTATGTCCTCTTGCCTTTTGATGATTATTTTCTCTCACATTCTTGATGTTTGGCTATTGCTCTTCCCTAGTGAGTCATTTTGCATGGGGCTCAGGCTGATGCCCAGTTTGCTGTGTCAGTCCATGTTCAAATTGCCTGCTCCTATGATTTTCAGGTTTTCACTTTCTGTAAAAAAGACTAGTACAGCCAAAGTTGATTCAAAGAAGACAACTTTATTAAGAGCTTTTTGTTTGGTTGTTTGGTTGGTTGTTTTGTTGCTTTTTATTTCTGGAGTGGGATGGCCTCATACTCGTACTTCTAAGAAGTTGGTTGGGAAATGTCAGAACCAGTCTTCTGATGTCCTTTGCTTTATGGTTTGCTTATGAGAAGAGAGATACACAGTCTAATATCTTACAGAAGTGGTGATTCTATTTGATTAAAATAAATCAAGCATCCATGAAACTTACAATCTCATGGTAGACACACCCACCACCCCTCTCACTCCCCCCCCCACATTTGAACAAAATAAAGATGCAGGTCTTCTGTTACGCCAAGATTTCCCAACACCCCCTTGAGGCTTGAGCAAAGTAGATGAATGGCTAGAGCCTATTGCTCATCAAGGGTTAGGGGAGACCTCATGCTGTTCTGTAAACCTCGATCCTTCCCATTCTCCTGTTAAATAGATGACATCATACAGAGTTTACACATTTCCTCCTCTGCCTACCTTGTTTGAAATGGACAAGAGGAAAGGCTAGTAAGGGAATTGGCAAGCTAAGGATGGCAGGGAGAGCTCTGATTTCCTGTTGGGTTTATGTCCTTCCTCTGTCCAGCAATAGTACCCTCCCCCTAGAAGCATTAATGTCCCCAGGATTCAGTACCAGGCAATTCTATCAGAGGCTAGACTAATAGACATAGAAAAAAAAAAGAGAGACGTCCTTTTTTTTTTTTTTTTTTAAGGCAGACCATTTCCTGATTTTTTTTAAGCTAATAAGTTGCAAATAATCTATTTAAGACATTGCTCGTAGTAACTGCTATAAATATCAAATGTTTACCCAGTGGCAGATGCTACGCTAAGTATACACACACTTATTTCATTTAAAACACAGAAGAACCTCCTGAACTTGTTTTTCAAACTGAAGGTTCAGACCTATTTATTAAAACAGTTTAGTGGATTCCAACTGGCATTTGAAAACAGAGATGAGACTGGAAAATAGCATCATACACTCAGTAATGACAAAGACTGTTTCCGAAGATGCTTATTGTCTATGTTGTATGTCCCAGAGAGATGTGTTTGTGATGTGTGTGTGTGTGTGTGTGTGTGTGTGTGTATGTGTGTGTGTGTGTGTGTGGGGGGTACTTGGGTGTACAAACCAAGTCAATGCAAAATATATTTTTTGAAATAGACACTGTTAAAAACACCAAAAACCGTTCCATATAAGCTATTAGTATATTAATTTTTAGAAAACAGACCCGGCTCTGTAATTCAAGGCATTGAAAAATTGAATTTCCCAATGCACTGATTTTCCTAGACTTTTCCTGCTGACTAGGATGCCTTTCTTACTGATCCCTGCTTCCCCTCCCCCATGGCTTACATTCACTCAGCTTCAAAGCTGCCTAACACAGGGTAATTAAGTCTCCTGGATTAGGCCATCTGTGCCATTGAGTAAGTGAGATGCTTCAAATAAGTGAATGATGAATTCTGTTCCAGACTGTCCCATAAAATTATAATAATAATAATAATGAAGTGCTCTATAATAAAAAGAAAGTCGTTACAAATACCGTGCTATTGATTTCAAAGGGCAGTCATTTCGAAGGCGCTTTCATCTGTGTTATAAATCTCGGCAACCGGCGTCGAAAATGTCAGGATTTTAAAAGCAAACAAATAGAAAAAAAAATCTCACCGTTAATCTTTCATGCTGTTTGGAGTAAAACTAAGGTAGCACAAATATTTAAACAGATGGTTCAATGCTATGCTTTTTTTCTTTACTAATCATAGTTATTAAAGCCCTCCCTTTATTTTTATTGTGTTTTAAACGGGCAGAGAGAATCTGAGGCTGATAATGACCTTTGTACATCATGCTGCAAATTGATTTTGATGACCTTCCACCCTCTCATAATTAGGCTGGCTCGGTGTGCATTCATCTCTTCCTCTTGGCTGACAAAGTGCTAGGTGCAGCTTTCCCTCCTCTGCCCCTCAGAGCTCTGTGGGCCTCCCCTCCCTTTGCTTTGGCTCCCGGTTGTTGGATTCAGCTCCTACCTCCTCTATGAAAGCCATAGACTCCTGACTGCAGAATGAATAGATGTATTTAGAGGCTCACACAAAAAAAATAAAGAATAGTTATTCTACTGATGTTTTGAATGTTCAAATAACCAAATTGTCACATAATTATGACCATTACAGTGATGTCATTGCCAGAGTCATTTGGCGATTGTATACATTGTGTTCAAGACTTATTACTGCATTGAATTATAACGTGGCAATTTAATGGATTTTATAAGGGCGTTTCTTTGTGGCTAATGTGAACAGATGGTGAAAGTGGAAGAGAAATAAACTCTGCCTCATTTTCTTTTACTTTTTCTTTGTTATCCTCAGAAATTAAGAATGTCAGACCAACATACATTTGTATGCCCACGTTTGTAAATTATAATCTTTAAAAGGGCATTTTACCAGATATTTCCATGGACAGCCTTTGCTTTCTATTCACTCTTTTCAACTATTTAATTGCAGTGAAACTGAAAACATATCATTTACCATTTTCACCATTTTTTAAAGGTTCCACTCAGAAGCATTAAGAATATTCAGAGCATTAGAAGGCTCTCATTGCTGACCTTCTCTTAATCAGTTTCATCATTGGGTCTTTAGACAGAATAGACAACAGTCACATATTTCGGGCCATTGGGGAAACTTTTTCCCCAGGTGAGGCTGTCTGGGTTATGCTCTTAACATGGCAGCATGGGTAGTTCCCACTAAGTCAACGTTTCAGCACACAGCTTATTGAGGAACTCAAGAAACCTTCCAAGTGGTAAGAGTGAGGAACACTCATGGAGTGTTTGTGCTCAGCAAAGCACAAAAGCTAGTACTACATTTGTTAAGGGGAAATCAGGTAACATATGACTGCTAAAAACACTCCTTAATTCTTAGCCCTTCTCAAAATATTCCTCAAGGCGGAGTTAATGTTTTGATGACGACAACGCTGGCCTTTTCTACAAGTGTATAGCAGTTCCTTTATAGGGTTAACAGTTCTCTTCCTCTTCTTATGCTCTCACGAAGCCCATCCTCAGGCTCTGCCTGCCTAATATTATTTTCTCCCAAAGCCCTATCCTATTGGGGACTAGGGCATCAGTGTATGTTTAGGGATGAGGCCTAAGTATTACTGAAGTTTTAGAGCAAAGTCTATCCTGGTTGGTTTTTTGGCCAATCTGAAGAAAGCTAGAGTTCTTTGAGAAGAGAGATCTTAGTTGAGAAAATGTTTCCATCAAATTGGCCTGTAGGCAAGTCTGTGGGGCATTGTCTTGGTTAAAGATTGATGGGAGGGCACAGCCCACAGTGTGTGGTATTGTCTCTGGGCAGATGGTGCTAGGGTCTCTAAAGGAACAAAATGAGCCAGCCCCAGGGAAGCACCCAGTAAACAGTGTTCCTCCATGGCCTCAGTTGCCCTTCTTGCCTTGAATTTCCTGCTCCAACTTACTTCAAGGATGGACTGTGGTTTGGAAGTGTAAGCCAAATAATACCCTTTTCTCCCCAAGTTGCTTTTGGTCATGGTTTTCTATCACAGTAATAAGAAACTAAACAAAGACAGGGTCTTATACGCTACTTGGGTTCATGTCTATGCTGACATGTTTGGTGCTGTAACACATGGTATTGGCTGTAATCACTTTTGGAGAGAGCTTCTACAGGCCTTCCCCACCAATGAGGCCTTATCATGTAACATGAAATATAGGAGAAGGACCTGGGGGACCCCCAAGGCTTGCTCATAACAGATGTATCTTTTGTCTTGATGTCCTATAGACCATTCTTTTTAGATGAAGCTACCTCTGGGTCACAGGACACCTAAGAACCTTATGGGGAGGAGCAAGCTGGGAAGAGGAAGGAGGCCAAGGCATGCTGTCAGGGTACACCAACATCTTGCAAGCTATGTAGTGGAACCTTCTTTACAAGGTACCATTCTAGCCCAGCCTTCCCTCGGCCATGCTGGCTGCCATCTTGGGCACTTCTTTCAGAGATCTTGAGCATGAACCACCAAGCTATTTTTTCCCCAAATTCCTGATTCACAGAAACTCTATCAGATAATAAATGCTTGTTATAATTAAATCTCTAAATTGTGGAAATCTGCAATGTTGTAGATGATATAAGGCAATTTAAGATTTTTGCCAGTTTGTCTTCCTACCGTGCAAAAATAAGATGGAATTTCTTCTGTTCCCTCTTCTTCCTCCTTTGACACAGCAAATAAAGCAGCAGCAAGAAAAAACAAAGCCCAGCATCAAGAAGAGAGTATTTGGAGGTCATATATCTGTAAGGGCTTAATAAGCAAAACTTTAAAAAAAATCCCTAAAATAATAGTGTTCTTTTTAACAAAAATACAAAAACCAAAATAAACATACAAAAAAAAAAACAAATCAAAAGTAAATGAATAAAAGAAGGCAGTAGCAACGACAAATATTTAGCTTTAAAACGCTTTACATATTTTTATGTAAAGATGCTTTTTTCCTTACCTTTTGCTTTTGGGTCTCACATGGTTCAGTTTGGTCTCAGAGTTTCTGTGTAGCTGATGATGACAGTGAATATTCGTTCTCTTGCCTCTACCTGCAGAGTCTTGGGGTTATAGGCATGTCTACTTAAATATACTTCTGTAATCTATCATGCCTGGTTTCTTCAGTATAAGGATGGGATTGAGCGTCTTCTGCATGAACGGCAAGCACTCTTTTAGCTCAGCCCTATCTCCAGTTCCTAAACACACATTTCTTAAAAGACAAGAGAAAAAAAATAGCTAGTGGGTAATTAAAAGAAAAAAATCACCTGTGAAATGCAATTAAAATCTTGATAAGACATAACCACATACCTTTCAAAACAGCTTTTAGAAAAAAATATAAATGTTGGCAAATGGCTTATGAAAGAGGGAGCTCTTGTACACTTTGGTAGGACTGTAAATTGGAATTGCTGTTATGAGGAACACTATAGAGGCCCATCAGTATATCCCAAGCAAGCAGCACACTGACCAAGCAGTATGTCTTTTGTGTCTTTCTCTAAAATAAACGTTTCTAAAATCTCAATCTTGGATGTGCCATTTCTTAGAGTGAGATGAAATCCCATTTCCTCCTCTGATCATGGGGTTTAAAAATATCTTTATTCCTGAAGGCTCAGCTTTTGTGAATGTTTGTGGAAGAAGCAATTTCACCTACTACAGTCACCTTTCACTGTGCATGACTCTCTGTGTCACTCTCTGTAATTATATTTAAAATATTATTCATTTTTATTAATTATTATATTACTTATTTATATGATAATTTTCTCATATCTGAATAAGTGATAAGGTTTTCATAATATTTGTATCTAGCTCAGTGTTTTCTTTGTGAGACCAGGACTCCCTGTGTGGCTTAGGCTACCCCCTTCCTTCAGCTTCCCAGGTGCTGACTTCAGGCACGTTCTACCGTACCTGGATCAATTCTGATTCTTTACTTGGTTAGCTAAACATTATTTCATTATTTACATGTACTATAATTTAGTTAACAAATTTTTCACCAGCTGGTATTTAAACGATTGTTTTTTAAATTATATTTTTATATCATTACATTTTACTACATTTTCAAATTGTCATTACAACTATTACAATTATTATGTGCTCTTACATATATATTATCTTTTTTTGTTGTTCTTTTGATTTTAATTTGTTTCTAGATTAGGAAAGGTGAAGCTTTTTCATATGATAATCAAAAATGAGTTTTTCCTTATGAAATGCCCTTTTGTTCATTATCAATATTACTGAGGCAGAGTACTGCTACATATCTAAGGCTGACTTTGAACTCTTCGTCTTCCTTGCTGAGCCTCCCCAACACTTAGATTACAGGCATGTGTCCTCTCATGTCTGGCTTACCAACACTTACGTCACAGGCATGTATCCTACCATGTCTGGCTTACTATGCATGTGTCCCTATTTTTATACGAGTGCTATTAAAAATCTATTTATAAAGCTGTTTCTAACGCAAGGAATTAGGAAGGATGGTCACTTTTTCTGTGTCCTGCCAGGTCTTTCTGTGCATGAGGTCTTCAGCTGTGCTGACTTTTTTTTTTTTTTTAGTAGAGTAAACAGTCGAAGCTGTGGCTTCCCAATATTGTAGCTGCGTGGAAAGACCAACTCCATCTCCAGGTTATAAATAAATTCAAGCACATTCTCACGGAATACTTTTATGGCATCATTGTTTACTTTAAATCTTTGATCCATCTGGAGTTTATTTTTATCTGAGTAGTGTTTGGAGATGTGGTATTACTTTTTTTTTTTTCCAAAGGACTGCATAGTTATCACAGATTTATTGAAATCTTTGTCTTTATCCCCGCTGGCCTGAAGTACTCTCTTTATGGTAATGGCCATATGTATCTAAATCCATTTCCGAATTGTCCTCTCGGTGATATTTTCTGGTGTATTTCTAGGCCAGGTGAAATCCATGCATGAGTCGGCATGCTTTCTTACCTCGCAGAACTGATCAGTCTTCTTTCTGAGAACCTTTCTGGCTAGTCTTTATTTTCTAGGCTAATTCAGTAATGTGCTTTTATTTTGCAGACTTCAACGAGTTTTGCTTTTATTTTTATAGGAAATGCAGACAGCATCAAGTCTGTGTTTGTAAGAATAGGCTTTTACAGTTCGTTGAGGATTTTTATTTACATCTTACAACTGACTGAAAAAAATTCACCTTATAGTGATCCTTATAAAGCATGTTACTGCAGATTTTCTATTTAGAACTACCGGGATATATCTTTCCATATTTATGAGAAATCTACACTTTAGCTGTGATTTGCATGTAGTATACATATCATGGTATAGCAAACATGTACTCTAAATTGAACAGGACTATAATATTTTTCAATTTCATTATTTTAAATAAGGCAATAAATTATTGATAAACTAAGTGGCACTTAAGTGTATGTATTAAAATATCTTAGTGATTTTATCAATTAGAAAAAGAACAATGATAGATGATAGTACAAGACCTTACTTGTGATAGAAATATCCATCCTATCTTTATGTCATAAGTATTTCATTGCACATTTATCTGCCTTTTCTTTTCTGATAGAAAAGATTGGTGAATGCTTGATAGTCTCATTGGTATTATCAAATTGTCAAGGTGATGGAACTTTCTATTATGCATAGCCCATGATATGCTTTTGTTAAATAGTCTTTGAATATAGGCACAAAGAAATAATCAAGTTCTGAAGACATAGTGAACAATTAGCAAGTTCTGAGGAAACTCACCTAGTTTAATAAACTTTAGTAACCCAGAGAGCACACGAATGGACAGTGCATGTCATTCCACCCTTATAAGATAAGAGACATCACCCCGCACCTGAAAAGAGCAGTTTACAATGTATATGACATCTTTTAACTGGAGAAACGTATTCAATCAGGAGTCGCAACTTCCACAGACCAGAGTGGACATTGATTGCCACATGGACTGGCATAAAGGAAAGGCTCTTTAGCCTTGTATGCACATGCACACACATGTTAAATCTTCTCAGAACAGCTAAGTTTTGTTTCCCCCCCCTTTCACTCACAGTGGAATTGTAGATATCTTGTTGCTCCTATAAAGCTCAATTTATTTGCTTCAGCTAAATGCAAGTATTTCATTTATGGATACTAGCCTGTGGTTTACTTCATTTTCGCCTTATTAGCCAACAGAGAATTTTTTTTTCCAAAGAAGGTAGTGCTGGCCTTTCCTGTCTGCAGTGCCAAGTTCCCGCAGTAAGCCGTCATACACACCATATCTGTCTGTTACTTTATTACATTTGCTAAGCAGACAAACGTGGCCTCGCAGAGCAAAGCACTAACATGACCAATTTGAAGATTAACCCTTTGATAATCATCTGCACCAGATTTTGGAGCCTCTGTAATATTTCAAAGAATTGGCTCCCTTCCAGTTGTTGGAGTTACTGGAATTTGAGTTAATTGTTGATGCATCTCAAACACACAGAGCGGGTACGGGGGAGGGGGGAGGAGGTGCCGGGTGTGGGGGAGGTGAGGGGGTAGAGTGGGGGTTGAGAATGGAACAGAGCTCGCTCCGTGTTTCCTTTGTTATTTATGGTCAGCGCTCTTCCATACTAAACCCTTGAGCTGGCTTTTTAGAGCCCACTGTATAACAAATTCATTCACTTTCATGTCAACAAGCTTTGGCTTGATAAATTAAAACAGAAAAATGCTGGCTAAAGCACCATAGCCCTACATGATTCATTTGGCTGCGAGTTCCTGGCAGCCATCCAAGAATGACCTGCTGTCTTCTCAGGGTCCTTATCGGCTTCCCATCTGGAAAGGGCCGAACCTTACTGTACACTGGGGAGTTAAAGGCCTATACAGGCTGCATTCAAAGGCCATTAACAATCATAACTCTAAAAATCATCACTCTCTTCCAGGCAAGGTTAACAGTAGTCTGTGGATAGGATGGCTATCTTTTACTTTTTTAAAAAATAAATACGAAGCAAATTGCACAGGACTTCCTGCTTCCTTGAAAGGGCTGTTTTTTCAGGCATTTAGTCTCAAGATTAACCAGAGGTCCTTGGGAGGAGCCCGTTAGAGTTTGAAGAACATCACGCATTGGTTGTGGATTTACTTTAATAAAAAAAAAAAGAAAAAAGAAAAAAAAAAGACTCATTTATTACCCTTCGTTTATACAGCTGGATTTTTTTGAAGAAGTCATAGGTAGAATGGTTATTGTTTTAGCAATGAACTATGATAATGCTGAAGCCACTAAGGAAAATAAAACATGGTTTGGGAAAAGGTGGCTAAAATCTGCATTAAATATTTCATAAACTCTTAAAGTTTCTGTCGATTTTCTTAACTAAAACCACATGTAAATCAATTGTAGATTATGTTTGAAACTTTTCTAACTGGAGCACTTATTATGCAAGAAATTATTACGATAGAGATTGTTTTGCTCTGAGTCTCTTATAATGCAGGTCAGCTTCAAATTCCTGTATAACTGAGGCTGACCTTGAACTCCTGATCCCTTTAGTGGAAAAGAATAT